>JARYGA010018800.1:0-49480 GCA_030545235.1 Helianthus tuberosus
GACCTTCCACGTCTTGAACCTCAAGAAGTGCCTAGCCGAAGAAAACCTACATGTCCCTCTTAAGGATTTGCAAGTGAACGAAACTCTATGCTTTGTGGAAAAGCCAGTAGAAATCATGGGTCGAGAGACCAAGAAACTTCAACGCTCTCTCATTCCTATAGTGAAGGTTCGCTGGGAAGGCAAACGCGGCGCCGAGTTCGCTTGGGAACTTGAAAGTGATATGAAAGCTAAATACCCACAACTCTTTGTTACGCCTGCACCTTAATTTCGGGACGAAATTCCTTAAAGTAGAGGAGGCTGTAACAACCCGACTTTTCGGGTCATTACTTATCGTTGTCTTTCATTCTTAAACGCTTGTATTCCTGAGATTTCGATTATCTCAATGGGTTTAAACTATACTTTTAAACGCAGTATTGAACGCTTATTCAAAATGCAGTTATCGCATTTAAACGCTGTTTATAACGTTTACTATTTAAACGCATTTTATCGCATATTACATCGCTTGTTTAGATTAAACGCTATCGCAACGCCAACTCAACGCAAACTCGAAACACGAATTTACTTTTATGCATCTTAGTTGTTATGTGTGCTATGTGTTATTTGTGTGATTATTTGTCTAAATGATATGTGGTTATCAACGCAACGCCTACACGCTCAACGCTTATACGCAATTCGCTTAAACGCAACGCTTAACAAACGAAACGAAGATTGGTGTCACACCCTGACTTTTGCGGAAGCGTGGTTATTGGTGTGACTTCTTAATACCATAGCATTCAATCATAACAATGCTATATGATAAAACCAAAAGACATTCATCCATATATTAAGTTTAGCAAATACCACAACAACTTGTTTGAAACATCGATACCAAATTTAAGTTACAAAACATGACTTGTCTAACTGAGTTCATAAAGACTCCACAAAAGACTTTAAACAAAACCTGAGTTTGGAAACATGTATCCCGTCCAGGAATAGGATACACCCCTAAACTCAACAACCATGGACAACATTTTTTATTTAAGCGCAGCTTGAAAACACATGCATACCCATGCCAGATCCACTAGTTCCCTGAAATACATGTAATTTGAAAAATCAACAAAAGTTGAGCGAGTTCATGTGTTCGTGAGTATGTATAAAACCTTTGTATTCATTGTATGTATGAAAGTCCCGGTATGATTGCAAACAAGGAAAAGATCACCAATGGTTTGCAAGGCCACTGATATGTGTGACGGTGTAGGAAGACTCAAACCTAGCAAAGTTGCACTGGGCTTCCGGCTGGAAGACATAGTCACCTCTATGGGCCACCCTGGCCTCATGGGTGTGGGCTCACTACACCTAAATAGATCTATCACTCATGCCCCTCGGTCCTACAAGAGGATTGATGGCCTCAAGTATACGCCTACCCATTCACATGATCTATGGATCTTTCCTAGGCTAACCATACCAATTGTATTGTAAGTAATCCTTTTGTAACATGTATTTCACCCCCGAAGTAAATAAACAAAACAGAAAAAGGGGGACATGAACTCAGAGTATTGTGTCCTCAGCTCGTAACTCAAACTCTGTCAGCAAACACGACTACCTACAGTGTACTAACGTCTATTAGACGAACGGGCCGTGCCTTTGCTTACTATTTGCGTTTTGAGTTACGTTTCTTATATTATTCCAAGTTATAATTACTTGTCAAAATAATATTTCAACTTAAATTATATTTGGTTTTGGAATAATTGTTTAAACAATATTTCTGTATTAATACTTCTCAGTATTTACCTTCGTATTTCCTTCCCAAGGATGTGGTATCTTATACATGTATTTTTGTAATTTCCAAAATAATATATTTCTAACTCTCACTTTAGAAAATATATTTGTAAACTCATTTTGTCCAAAAAAAAAAAACAATGTATTGTCCAGAAAATATATATTTTTCCAAAAATCATATATCTTCTAACTATACTAGGAAAATATATTTTTATTTCTCAAAATAATATATTTCTCCTTGTCCAAAATAATATTTATCAAAAATATATAAGTAACTGTATTGTTTTGGATAGTAAATTTCACGGTACTTTGTTAAGTTATATTACTTTGCCCTAAAATAATATAACCATTTCACCGGGTATACAAATAATCACACAAGTGTCTTAATATGTATATACATTCTAAATATATATGTTTACCCATTTTTATTTATAAAAACCAACTTCTAATATTTGTATTTTTGTTACAAAAATTATGGCAAAGTTTATATTGAAAACTTATGATCAAAATGTACTTGTAAATACTTGTTAGAAAATATTTTTCTAAGTGTTTATATTTTTAGAAAATTTTGCCATAGTTCCTCCTAAAAACGGTGGTGTCCATGCTATTAAAGCATATCATTTTCTTTTCAAAAATCAACACACAACAATCAACAATCCAACCTAAACAATATTATTCTTACCAAGTGCAAGAACAATACATTTTATATAACAATATGAACTTGATCGTTTCACAAAAAACTTGTAGTAACTTGGTAAAGTGTTTAGTGGTTTAGTTACCCTTTAAAGTGTGTTTATTCCTCTAAAAATCTCATTCTTAAAGAAACTAGGTGTTTACAACTTGTAAACAAATTCTACAAAAATGTTTATTTATAACATCTTCTTGTTTCTTTAGTATTTCTACACTTGTTTTACAATAAAATAGTGTAGGTTTAAGTAAAAACCATGATCTTCCAAAAATCATATTTTAAACTTGGTTTTCTTGGAAAATCATTCATGAATCTTAGATTCATAAGATTACTAGCTCACTTTATTTATTATTTTTCAAAAATCGTCTTATTATTCAAGTTCATGTTCATGCATGAGGATGATCTTCTTGTGTTAGCACATAATCATCCTCTAACTTGCTAGATCATGTGTTTAATCACAATCTAGCAAGCTCCTTATGATGATCAACATCATAATCTCAAATAAACAACAACAAGTATCATACATATACTTAAAAATTATTATTTCATCAAGATTTCATCATATGTAAGCTTTAAGTTCATGATTCTTGTTTAAGTCTTTTAGTGTTCTTGTGATTTATAACATAACACATATTTTAACAAATCAAAATAGAAGTAACAAAGGTTAAAAAGGATCTTACTACTAGCTCTAAGCTAGGGAAGAACACTTGAAGAAAAGATGATGAGAATGGTGGGTGAAAGCAAGCTATGGAGGTTCTTCAAGTTCTACAAGCTTCAAGCTTCAAGCTTCATGAATCACCTTCTTACACTTTGAAATGAGCTTGGAATGGGTGAATGGTGGTTGTATGGTGGTGGTGGTGGCGGCACTACCTAGGGCCGAGAGGGAGAGGAGAGAGTGAGGGAGAGAGTGTAAGAGAGTGGGGTGAAGTTGTGAATGAAATGATCTTGTAAGATTCAAGCCATACTTATAATCTTTGCTACCAATATTTTGTCCATTCAATCAAGCAAGATCCAATTAAAATAAGAACAAAATCTTTGAGTGGGGTGTGGGATCCTTGTGACCGTAAATGATGAGGGGGGGGGGGGGGGAGGGGTAATTGTAAGTTTGAATGGTAAATAGTTAATTAGTAAATCAAATTCAAGTATATGGTTACAAGTGTTAGTTACTAGATATTCTAGTGGGTGTTATGGTGTTCGGGGATCATAACTAGCCAAGATATAATTAAACAATGTTTCTGGCAATAATTTGGTGTTCCGGGTAATGTCCAGTTGTTCGGTTAGATACCGGTTCATTAAGGTGTCAAGCTATTCCGTTTAATGATCTTTATGTTACTTTTTGTGACACTTTTAATTCCCGACACTTAGGAAAGCATTCAGGACCATTTAGTCAAATTTTTGCATGTAACTAGCTTGTTAAAAAGCTGAATTTTGCTGAAAAATGCAGAATTCTGCACGTTAAGTGGGTTTTAGGCACTTTCCGGCACTTGAACTATCACATAGTGATGCAGTTTTATGGTCCTTACTTCCCTACACACCATACCAGTATAGTACCTTGTCCCTGGCCCATACTGGGTCTCAAAACACTGTCTGTCTATGTACTGAACCCCGTCAGCATATTCCCGTTCTATCCGTTAACTGTGCTAACTGTGCTTTGTGCATCATGTATGTCAATATAGTTTGTATGTGATAATGATGTGACATTATGTAGTATGTGATGCACATGTAAGTATGATGCAGTAATCAGTAATCAGAAAGCAGTTAAGTAATCCAGCACAGTTATTAGGCACTTAATCATAATTAATTAATTGTACGGATACCTGGTTTTATGAGGGTTGTCACATTCTCCCCATGTTATGAAAATTCCATCCCGAAATTTTAGTTCTGCTACCAGTTGCAGAGGTCTTGGGGAACAAATGTGGGTATTTTGCTTTCATACGATCCTCACGCTCCCAAGTGAACTCTAGGCCGTGTTGCGCGTTCCAACGAACCTTGAAGAGTTTGACACTACTCCGTCGCGTCTTGTTAACTTTCCAATCAGTAACCTCAACAGGTTCTTCAGTAAAGTGGAGTGTGTCGTCAATGTGGACTTCGTCGGCAGGTATGACAACTGTTTCTTGAGTTGGACTCTTTTTCAGGTTAGATACATGAAATGTATCATGAACGCTATTCAGTTCTGCGGGTAGATCCAACTTGTAAGCTACAAGACCAATCCTTTCCAGGATTTTGAACGGTCCAATGTATCTTGGGTTCAACTTCCCACGCTTCCTGAAGCGTGCTACACCCTTCCAGGGTGAAACCTTTAACAAAACCATATCTCCTACCTCAAGCTCCAGAGGTTTCCTTCTTCGGTCTGCGTAACTCTTTTGTCGATCACGAGCCGCCTTTATGCGCTCTCGGATCTGTGTAATCTAATCAGTCGTCTCTTGAACCAATTCCGTACCCACAAGCTGCCTATCCCCCGCGTCTGCCCAGCATAACGGGGATCGACACTTGCGTCCATAGAGAGCTTCAAAGGGTGCAGCTTGGATACTCGCATGCTAGCTGTTGTTGTATGAGAATTCTACCAAGGGTAAGTGAGTGTCCCAACTGCCACCCAAATCCATCACGCAAGCTCGTAACATATCTTCCAACGTTTGAATCGTTCGCTCGCTCTGGCCATCTGTCTGTGGATGGAATGCTACTAAGTACTCAGGTTCAACTGAGAACCAAAGGCTTCTTGGAAGGATTACCAAATCCTCGATACAAACCTTCCGTCTCTATCAGAGATAATCGAGAGAGGCACTCCATGTCGTGCAACAATCTCTCTCAGGTACAGCTCAGCAAGCTTACTAGTGTTGTCTTTCTCCTTGATGGGCAAAAAGTGTGCAGATTTGGTCAGACGGTCTATGATTACCCAAATTGTATCGTGACCTCTGGGTGTCTTTGGAAATTTCATTATAAAGTCCATTGTAATCTGCTCCCATTTCCACATGGGTATTTCAGGTTGTTGCAGAAGACCTGAAGGCTTCTGATATTCGGCCTTTACCTTGGCGCAAGTCAAACATTTGCCAACATATGTTGCAACATCGCCTTTTAATCTCGGCCACCAAATAGAAATCCTTTAAATCTTGGTACATTTTATCCGATCCTAGATGGATCGAGTACCGTGACTTGTGAGCTTCATCGAAAATTACTTCTCTTAGACCACCGAAGAAAGGAACCCAAATTCGTTTCATGAAGCACAACGTTCCTTCATCATTTGGTACTAATTGCTTCTCCATCCCATGGAGATATTCATTCTCAAGATTCTCTTCCTTAAGAGCTTCTCTCTGCGCGGCACGAATGCGCAATGAGAGGTCCGTTTGAACAATCATTTCCAAAGCACTAACCCTTATGGGCTTAATCCTTTCTTTCCGACTCAAGGCATCGGCGACTACATTCGCCTTCCCTGGGTGATACTTGATTTCACAATCATATTCATTTAACAACTCTACCCATCGTCTTTGTCTCATGTTAAGCTCTTTCTGATCGAATATATGCTGTAAGCTTTTGTGATCAGTGAAGATTGTGCATCGCGTGCCGTACAAGTAATGTCGCCAGATCTTTAATGCAAACACCACAGCGCCTAGTTCCAACTCGTGTGTGGTGTAGTTTTTCTCATGAACCTTCAGCTGGTGCGAAGCATAGGCTATAACTTTCTGTCGCTGCATCAGCACGCAGCCTAAACCTTGACGCGAGGCGTCGCAATATACCACGAAGTCGTTAGTGCCTTCGGGTAGGGATAAGATCGGTGCATCGCAAAGCTTGTTTTTCAGCAACTGAAATGCTTCTTCTTGCTTGTCTCCCCATTCGTACTTCTTGTCTTTCTGTGTAAGGGAGGTCAAAGGTTGAGCGATTTTCGAGAAATCCTCAATGAATCTGCGATAATATCCTGCCAAACCTAGAAACTGTCAAATTTCAGTTGGCGTTTTCGGGGCCTCCCAATTCTTGATTGCCTCGATCTTTGTGGGATCCACATGGATTCCATTTCTGTTAACCACGTGACGAAGGAACTGAACCTCGCGTAACCAAAATTCGCACTTCGAGAACTTCGCGTACAACTTCTCTTTCTTGAGCAGCTCTAAGATAGTTCTTAGATGTTGCTCATGTTCTTCCTTCGTCTTTGAGTAGATCAAAATGTCATCAATGAACACGATCACAAACTTATCGAGGTACGGCTTACAAACTCTATTCATCAAATCCATAAATACTGCTGGCGCGTTTGTCAAACCAAATGGCATGACCAGGGACTCGTAATGTCCATATCGAGTCCTAAAGGCAGTCTTTGGTATGCTCTCCTCTTGAATTATCAACTGGTGATAACCTGATCGAAGATCGATCTTGGAGTAACAACTCGAACCTTATAGTTGATCGAATAGGTCATCTATCCTTGGCAAAGGATATCTATTCTTGATAGTCAACTTGTTAAGCTCCCGGTAGTCGATACACATGCGAAAACTACCGTCCTTCTTCTTGACAAACAGCACTGGAGCTCCCCAAGGCGAGAAGCTTGGTCTGATAAATCCCTTATCCAATAGCTCCTGAAGTTGTGTTAACATCTCTTGCATTTCAGAAGGCGCAAGTCGGTAAGGTGCCTTAGCCACAGGCGCAACACCTGGAACTAAGTCAACGTGAAACTCGACTTGCCTTTGCGGCGGTATTCCTGGCAAGTCTTCGGGGAAGACTTCAGGATATTCCTTCACGACTGGAATGTCTTCTAGATTTGGCTCAGCGGCTTCTTTGTCCACAATGTGTGCTAAGAAGGCAACACATCCTTTCTGAAAACACTTTCGAGCCTTCAAACAACTAATGATTCTTAGGGGCGTATCGCGCTTCTCTCCATGTACCACAATTGTCTCTCCATTTGTCATCGGAATGCGAATGACCTTTTCATGACATACAATCTCTGCTCGGTTGCTTGACAACCAATCCATCCCCACTACCACGTCGAAGCTTCCCAACTCGACTGGCAGCAGATCATTTCACACCCCCAAAATCCACACGCGGAGTATCACCGCTTGGAGGCGTGATTGACCAGGATTAAGCCACCAATCACATTGAACATTGTAAGTAATAAATAAAATTCAATCCAACAATACGAAAGGTGTTCAAAACAAAACATAGTTAACTGTTTAGCGGAAACATAAATGTGAAAACCCAACATAAGTATTAAGTTCGAAATGTTATAATGTTTTTAACAAGGCATCCACTGTCCATGTCCCACAACGACCGCGCCTCCCAGTGCAAGCTCCATGAGTACCTAACGACCTGCAAGGCATGTAACAACGAGTCAACAACAAAGTTGAGCGAGTTCACAGTTGATTGTTCAGTTATTGAGTTCATTTCAGAATTCGTAAGTTTGTTTCATAACCAAGTGTTAACCAGTATCCTTATTTCCCAAACCTTTTCACGATATTTAGTGGGGGCTTCCCATGTTGTATATTACTAGACTAGTTGTATCTACAGGTGTCCTTCCCAATCCGAGGACAGTGATAAGTATGAGATTACGTAGGTTTTACGTAAGTGCCCTTCCCAATCCGAGGACTGTGGTACGTAGCGAGTACGTAGATTTAGCGCTGGTGTCCTTCCCAATCCGAGGACGGTGGTACGTAGCGAGTATGTAGGTTTAGCGCTGGCGTCCTTCCCAATCCGAGGACGGTGGTAAGTAGTCTAGTAGTGGTGTATGTAGGAGTTCTGTCGTAGTTATTCAATCCCATTCCCAACCCACCGGGAATCCTATGCCTTAGAAGTGTGAACTCACCTTGGTTTGCTCGGTATGCTAAACTATGTGCTCACAAGAAATCAATCAAGTCCTATAGTATGCACGTATACTCAATCAGTTCAAGTTCGTAAAGTTTCACATGCAATCAATACCGCAGGGTGTGTTTGGCAGTTGACATCATGTAAGCAGTTAATCAATTTCATGCAATTCATGCTTCACATAAATGTCCTTCATAGTTTATTCTAGCATAGTTATTCTTTAACATACCTGACAAAGTTAACAAACTTAACTGGATTATTATACATAACAGGAATAATAAACTAACCGTGTTAGTTAACTAACAAAGTTAACAAACTAATAGGTTTACATACTTAACAGGAATAATAAACTGACAGAGTTAATCATTTAACAGAGTTAACAACTAATAGGGTTAAACTTAACTGAGTTACTAATCTTGAATGAGATAACATTCTTAACAGAGTTACATGCACAACTTAACAGAGTTACACACTAACAGGGTTAATGGCTTAACAGGATAAATAACTTAGCAGAGTAATTATGGCAGCACGCTCGACGAAATCACAATTATGGCGAAATCACGTGCTTGGCGAAATCCCTTTTTGGACGAAAACACCTTTTAGCGAAATCACTCAGGCGACGAAATCCCAAAGTGATTTCGTCGTTGTTGTGTTTTCGTCGGGGTATCGTTTTCGTCGGCACAGTATGATCGTCGTCAACAGTTACACATTCCTGAACCCTAATGATCATCTACAATACGCCGACTTCATCATATAGTCATTCAGTCATATCAATTCATGCGATCCTCCATACATACAAGGCATTAATACGAAATCATTCAACACTGGTTCCTCGACGAATCGCAACTGATCGTCAATAGTGAGCTCCTTCAAAGGAACTATAAGGGTCTCATCTGACAGACACTTCTTCAGATTCGACACATGAAATACGTTGTGAACTCCACTGAGTTCTACTGGTAGGTTTAGTTTATAGGCCACCTTGCCTATTTTCTCTATGATTTCGAAAGGTCCAACGTATTGCGGGTTAAGTTTGCCCCGTTTGCCAAAACGAACCACACCTTTCCAAGGTGAGACTTTGAGTAGCACTCGATCCCCAACCTGGAACTCGAGTGGTTTCCTGCGCTTGTCAGCATAGCTTTTCTGACGGTCACGAGCTGCCGCCATTCGTTGTCGTATCTGAGCAATCTTTTCCGTTGTGTCTACAATAAGTTCTAGACCTGTGATTTGGCTGTCACCAACTTCTGCCCAGCAAAGAGGTGATCGGCATTTACGTCCGTACAATGCCTCAAATGGAGCGGCTTGAATGCTGGTGTGGTAGCTGTTATTATACGAAAATTCCACTAACGGTAGATGTTTTTCCCAGCCGTTGCCAAAATCAATCACATATGCCCTAAGCATGTCTTCAAGAGTTTGGATGGTGCGCTCAGACTGCCCATCCGTCTGTGGATGATAGGCGGTGCTCATGTCTAAACGTGAGCCAAAGGACTTGTGCATTGCCTGCCACAGTTCTGAAGTAAAACGTGCATCACAATCGGAAATAATAGAGGTTGGCACCCCGTGCCTCGAGACAACTTCCTTAAGGTAAACATCTGCTAAGGTGGAGAATTTATCCGTTTCCTTGATGGCCAAGAAGTGTGCAGACTTTGTGAGTCGATCCACGATCACCCAAATAGTATCATTCCCATGTTGAGATCTAGGCAGACCTGTAACGAAATCCATGGAAATTTGCTCCCATTTCCATTGTGGTATTTCTTGTTGTTGGAGTAGGCCCAATGGTTTCTGATATTCAGTCTTGACTCTCGCACAAGTCAAACATTTGCTAACGTAAGTTGCGATGTGAGCTTTCATGCTAGGCCACCAATACGTAGTTCTGAGATCGTGGTACATCTTATCCGAACCAGGATGTACCGAGTAACGAGACTTATGTGCTTCATCCATTACAAGTTCTCGTAGATTGCCATAGAGTGGGACCCAGATGCGTCCTGTTACGTAGTAGGCACCGTCTTCCTTTTGCTCTAACCGTTTCCTTGAGCCGCGTAGGGCTTCAGCCCTGACGTTTTCTGGTTTCAATGCTTCTACCTGAGCATCTCGTATCTGGGAAGGAAGACTAGATTGGATGGTAAGTTGTAATGCTCGCACGCGCTTAGGCGTAGTATCTTTCTGACTGAGGGCGTCGGCCACCACATTGGCTTTGCCCGGATGGTACTTTATCGCACATTCGTAATCATTCAATAGCTCGACCCATCGACGTTGCCATATGTTCAACTCCTTTTGCTTGAAGATATGCTCAAGACTCCTGTGATCGGTGTAGATGGTGCACTTGGTACCGTACATGTAATGCCTCTATATCTTGAGAGCAAAAACCACTGCTCCCAATTCCAAGTCATGCGTAGTATAGTTCCTTTCGTGAATTTTAAGTTGACGTGACGCATAAGCAATGACCTTGTCACGTTGCATCAACACACATCCAAGACCCTGAATGGATGCATCGTAATAAACCACAAAATCGTCTGTGCCTTCAGGCAATGAGAGGATAGGTGCGCTACAAATTCTATCCTTTAAGTGCTGAAATGTCGCTTCCTGTGCATCACCCCAACGATAGGTGACGCCCTTCTGAGTTAGCGACGTGAGAGGTTGCGCAATCTTGGAGAAATCCTTGATAAACCTTCTGTAGAGCCTGCCAAGCCCAAGAATTGGCGGATTTCTGTTGGTGTACGGGGTGCAGGCCAGTTCTTGATCGAGTCTACCTTGGATGGATCAACATGAATCCCATCCTTGTTTACCACATGGCCTAGGAAATGGACTTCACGAAGCCAGAAGTCGCATTTCAAAAACTTAGCATAAAGTTGCTCTGTTCGAAGCAGTTCCAAAATAATCCACAGATGCTGCTCGTGTTCCTCCTGACTCTTAGAATAGATCAGGATGTCGTCGATGAAAACAATAACAAACTTATCCAAGTAAGGCTTGCACACTCTGTTCATAAGATCCATGAAGACTGCAGGTGCATTTGTCAATCCAAAAGGCATTACTAGAAACTTGTAATGTCCATACCGAGTCCTGAACGCTGTCTTAGAGATGTCCTCGTCTCGGACTCTCAGTTGATGGTAGCCTGACCTCAGGTCAATCTTCGAATAGTAGCTCGATCCTTGCAGCTGATCGAACAAGTCATCAATGCATGGAAGAGGATAACGATTCTTTACAGTCACCTTGTTGAGTTCACGGTAATCGATACACATCCTGAAGGTACCGTCTTTCTTCTTCACAAATAATACTAGTGCTCCCCAAGGCGAAGAGCTAGGACGAATGAAACCCTTATTCAAGAGTTCTTGCAACTGTTTGGATAGTTCTTCTAGTTCGGTTGGAGCTAAGCGATAAGGTGCTCGAGCTATGGGTGCTGCTCCAGGAGCTAGCTCGATTTGGAATTCGACCTGGCGATGAGGCGGTAGGCCAGGTAATTCCTCAGGAAACACTTGAGGAAAGTCACGTACTACTGGAATATCCTCTATTTTCTTCTCTTTCGATGATGCGTCAGTAACAAGTGCTAAAATAGTAGTGTGGCCCTTTCGCAAACACTTCTGGGCCTTGAGGAAGGAAATGATGCCCACCACAGCACCACTCTTGTCGCCTTGAATTTCGAGAGGTTCTTTACCAGAACGGGGAATACGAACAATCTTCTCTTTGCATAGGATCTCTGCTTGCTGTTGGGATAACCAATCCATCCCAATGACGATGTCGAAACTACCCAGAACTATAGGAATAAGATTGATGGAGAAGGTCTGACCCGCTTAAACTAGATTACAACCCTTAATTATATGCGTGGCCTCTAGACTTTTCCCATTTGCTATCTCTACTATGTGCTTGGTGTTCATAAGTGTTGGTGTGCTCTTGAGCATTTGACTAACTTTTAGAGACACATAACTGGTATCGGCACCCGAATCAAATAAAACAGTAACATAAAAGTCGTCGAGAAGGAACTTACCCATCACTACGTTAGTATCATTCCTTGCGTCACCCTGACCCAGCACGAACACTCGACCCCTGGCACCGTTGCCATCATTATTTCCCCCATTGTTGCCCCCGTTATTGTTCCCGTATCCTTGGTTGTGGTTTTGATTCTGATTTAACTGCGGGCAGTGTCTCTTGAAGTGACCTTCAGTGCCACAATGAAAGCATCCCCTGTTGCCCTGTTGCTGTTGCTGATGTTGATTCTACGGTGCTTGCTGTTGCTGCTGACGATTCTGATTTGCAGGCCGTGAGCT
This sequence comes from Helianthus tuberosus, assembly GCA_030545235.1. NCBI lineage: Eukaryota > Viridiplantae > Streptophyta > Magnoliopsida > Asterales > Asteraceae > Helianthus > Helianthus tuberosus. The sequence goes on from JARYGA010018800.1 coordinate 12,484, forward strand.
CCTGCAATCGTTGGCTTCATGACCCATCTTGAGACACCTCTGACAACGTCCCTTGTTGCACTGACCACTATGGTGCCTGTTGCATTTGTTGCACTTTGGGTGGTTTCCTCGATATCCACCCTGCCCTTGAGTACCAGAAGATTGTTTACCAGGACTTTGGTAGTCATCAATCTTTCGCTGCTGTGCCTGGGACTGAACTGTAGTCGAACCCTTGCTGGAGGCTCCATCCCATTTTCTCTTATTGTCACTGGGAATAGCAGAAGTAGTAGTAGCAGTAGTAGCACTGATGCGCTTAGGCAGCTTATTCTGTTCCACTGCCTGGTCTGTGAGACGATGAGCAAGACGAGTAACATCCTGGATGGTAGCAAGGTTAGCAGAAGTCACATGGCTTTGAATCTCTGGTACTAAGCCTTTGAGGTACAGCTCGATACGCTTGATGGGAGGATTCACCATAGTTGGACATAAGATTGCTAGCTCGTTTGATCTTTTTGTGTATGCCTCTATCTCTGACCCCGTCATCTTCAGGTTAAAGAACTCCACTTCCAGCTTGTGGATGTCATCCCGATTACAGTATTCTCGCTTGATCAGCTCCTTGAAGTCGTTCCATGGGGTGGCATTAGCAGCAACTATCCCCAGCATTTGAACCTGAGCGTTCCACCATGTGAGCGCTATGCCCTCGAGAGTACCAGTAGCATACTTCACCCTATGAGCCTCAGGGCATTCACACATCTCGAAAACAGACTCGAGCTTCTCGAACCAGTGGAGGAGGCCTACAGCTCCTTCAGTGCCGTTGAAAGTAGTAGGTCGGCAATCCATAAAGGTTTTGAAAGTACACATAGGAGGCTGAGCGTGTTGACCTGTCGTGTGTGTAAAACAAAATTAAGCACAAGTGTTGGTTTATGAGAGTAGGATCTAAAGATCCTAGAGTAAGTTGTGATGGCAGGTTATACCCCCTGCCTGGGCAGCTGCGAGTGCTGCAGTAACTTGTTCACTGATCAAGGCCGCCAACTGGGCTTGAGTTAGGTTAACGTGTCCACTCATGATCTTCATATAAAAGGAAACATGAGTGAGAAAGGTTCGCGAAAGTGCGATGACAGAAGAGAGTAAGCACACATGGGTTTCAAGCAATAGTTGTGTCACACCCTGGCTTTGCGGAAGCGTGGTTAATTTGGTGTGACTTCTTAATACCATAGCTTAACCATAACAAGCTATATGAAATAAAAACCATGCAAGATCATCCATTCGATTAAGTTTTAAAAACCAAATACAATAACATTGTCTTGACGGAAACACCTCCTAACGACATAAACATTGTTTAACAACATAACATAAGCATAGTTTAAGGGCTGTGACTTGTCCAGGAAAGAGCCACATTCCCTAAACCCGGATGACCTCGTAACTAGTGCAGCGGGAAAACGTGCCATACCGCGCCAGATCTGTTAATTTCCTGAAATACATGTAAGTTGAAAAATCAACAATAATGTTGAGCGACTTCATGTGTAAGTGAGTAAGTAAAACCTTTGTAAAGATGTCTGTTCGTATGAAAATTCCTGGTATGTAGCAAATAAGGAAAAAGAGATCACCATTGGGTTGCAAAGCCAATGATATGTGTGAAGTGCAAGTAGGAAGACTCAAACCTAGCGTATTTGGCGATGGGTACAAAGTCACCACCTGGTCCATTATGCGGGCTCAGGGGTTGGGCTCGCTACACCCAGATAGATCTACCGCTTACGTCCCTCGGTTCCTACAATGAGGATTAATGGTCTCCAGTTCACGCCTACCCACTCACATGATCTAAGTAGTAAACCTCCTTACGCTAACCATACCATGTATAAAGTACTTGTAATCAAAGTAACATGTATTTCACCCCCGTAGTTTAGAAAACTGAAAACAGTTAAGAGAAAAGGGGGACATGAACTCACTGTGGTGCGTCTTTACCATGTATGCCTCCAAATCAAGCAGCTGTGTGACGACCTACACGTACTAACTCTATTAGACGGACGGCCGTGCCTTAGCTTTAAGGTTTAAGTTTTTGGGAAATAGTTAGACAACTATTTCGTGTTTATATTCTGTATACTTGGTATTCATTTTCCTTCCCAAGGATGGGGGATTTATACATGTGTGTTCGTATAATTTCGGGATATATTATTAAGTCTCACTTAAAATGTATTTTATTTCTAACTCCCAAAATATAAATATTCTTCTCAAAAATATTATATTTTCTATTACATAATTTTCCAAAATAATACCTTGACAAAAATACGCGTTAAGTCATATTTTCCCAAAATGCGTAAGTTACGTTTTAATGGTCAAATGGTAATAATAATTACCGGTGTAACTTATGTATTTATCGTAGAGGCGTTCATATTATTTTGGATTCGTTAACATTCGATAGTATTATTTTTACCCTAAAAATAATACTAGTATTTTCACAAAGTAATCATAAACACATATCAAGTGACGTTGTGAAAAATATATACTAAATATATATATGTATCACGTTTTATTTTGTGAAATCCCACCTCCGATATTTTGTAAATAAGTCGTGGCGAAATCCATATTTTGAAAACACGTCAAAATGTATTTCTAACACTTATAGTGAAAATATTTCTAAGTGTTAGGCTTTTGGAAAAATTTCGCCAGAGTTTCCTTTGTAACTGGAGGTGGCCACGCTTTCAAGCGTATCATTTTCTTTTATAAATCAAACCAACAATCTTCTTATTCAATCAAAACCATGTTCAAATCACAAACTAGTCAAAATATGTATATAAATCGCATAAATTTCATGAACTTGTGATTTATCCAAACTATGAAATAAATCCCATCACTTTTAGTGGATCTTTATATAAAACAATCCGATTTTGTAAAAACCTCGTTTTTAAAGAAATTCCATCTCTACAACTTCTTGTCAACATTTACAAGAATAGTTATTTGCCGAAACTTTATGTTACACAAGTGTTTGCACACTTGTGTGTTCTAAAAACCATTCGTGTTAGTGTAAGATCCGTCTTTAAAAGCATGTTTTCTCTTGACACTTGGTCCTTTGTAAATACCACTTGTAGATCCATAGATCTACTAGTTTTAAACATCATTTCACAAACAAAATCGCTTTTACACAAGTTCATGATTCGTGTGTGGTAGAGTTTCATCTTCTAACCCTTGTTAAGCTTTATGTCATAATCCAAGATCATGACTAAACCGGGTTAAATGATGATCCGAGCTACCACAACATAGATCGGGTCCAAATAACCACACAAATCAAATACTACATGATTTACACAACATATGAGCTTTTAACCACCATTTTTAGTGTTTTAAGTATACTTTAATGTATCATCTTGTAAGATTACTAGTTTTAACCATTTCAAATCGTTTTAACCACTTTAAGATAGTTCAAGAAGGTGTTTTAAGTGACATACCACTATCTCGAGGCTAGGGAAGAATCTATGCGAAAAATGCGTGGATAAAAGCAAAGTAGAGAGGTCCTTCGCCTTCCGTTTGCACCAAGACTCCTTATACGCGACCCTTAACACTTGTAGAGCTTGGAACTTGCAAGATCAAAACTTGAAGATGGATGGTTGAAAGAGGGGTGTTCGGCCGAGAGTTAGTAGGGAGGGAGAGAGTGTTGTGTTGTGGTGTTGTGTGATGGAAATGGTCTTGTGTGTTTAAGCTTATACTTATAGGCAAATCATATGGTAATTACCCAATGGATGCTATGTCTTCTAGATACTAAGCAAAGTTGATTATAATATTCATCACAAGGACAAGGGTGTCCCCTCTAGTTGGGGACGGTTAGAGAGGGGGGGGGGGGGTCTAGTCCGATTCCAACTAGATAGTTAGGCACACAGTTAGGTTAATATAGTTAAGTTTAGGGATTAACCCGGTTAGTAGTGTGTCATGCGTTACAATGTGTGTTAGGGTATTCAGGGACCCTAACTGGCTCAGAAAAAGATAAATAATGAAAATAACAATATTTTCATGTTTCGGGTATAGTCCGGTTGTTTGGTTGGATAGTAATCCGTTAAAGTGCTTAACAAAGCTTTAAAGTGTCGTTAATACCCTTTTTAGTGACACAACTTATTTCTGACACTTTGGAAAGTGTCTAGTAATATTTTTCTCATGTTTTGGCACTTTATTAGTTAGCTAAAAGCTGAATTATTATGTAAAGTGCTGAGTTTTGTACTTAGAGTACGTTTTAGGCACATCCAGTCATTGTGACTTATTCCTAGAGACGCAGTTCTACAACCCTTGTATCCCTACACTCACCACTAGTGTAGCAAAATCTTTCTGGCTCATACAGGCCTTAGAGGCAGTGTTTGCCTGATGCTGGCTTTATCAGCATGTTCAATAGGTTATCCGTTATAGTGCTACTGTGCTTTTTGTGCATCATGTTTGTCACTAAGGTTCAGCATGTAAATAATGTAGTGACAGCAAGTAAAGTATGATGGAAGTAAGTACATGTATCAGTAATCAAGTAGCAGTTTATTCACAAGTTCAAGCAAGCACAGTAATTAAGCAGTAATTAATTATTAATTAAGTCGTACGGATACCTGGTTTAGTGAGGGTTGTCACATTCTCCCCCGGTTAGAAAAATTTCGTCCCGAAATTTTAAGTTCTGCTTGTAGATGCAGGGTTCTCAGGAAATAGGTGGGGGTATTTCTCTTTCATCCGGTCCTCACGTTCCCAGGTGTATTCAGGACCGTGTCTGGCATTCCAACGAACTTTGACGAGCTTGACACTGCTCCGGCGAGTCTTGTTTACTTTCCAATCCGTAACCTCAACCGGTTCTTCAACGAAGTGGAGCGTGTCGTCAACATGAATCTCGTCGATGGGAATGGCAATGGTATCTTGAGTTGGACTTTTCTTCAGGTTGGATACATGAAATGTATCGTGAACTGAATGGAGTTCAGCAGGTAAGTCCAGCTTGTATGCTACTAGTCCTATTCTTTCCAAAACTCTGAAAGGACCAATGTAGCGCGGATTTAACTTCCCACGCTTTCCGAAGCGTGCCACACCCTTCCAGGGTGAAACTTTCAATAACACCATTTCTCCAACTTGGAATTTCACATGTTTCCGGTTTGGATCCGCATAGGCCTTCTGTCTGTGGCGAGCTGCTTTGATGCGTTTTAGAATCTACGCAATCTTGTCTGTCGTCTCTTGGACGATTTCGGGGCCAGCAAGCTGCTTATCACCTGTGTCAGCCCAGCATAGGGGTGATCGGCACTTGCGTCCGTAAAGGGCTTCAAATGGCGCGACACCAATACTGGTGTGGTAGCTGTTGTTGTATGAAAATTCGACCAAAGGCAAATGCTTATCCCAGCTACCGCCCAAATCCATAACACACGCTCTTAGCATGCCTTCCAAAGTCTGTATCGTTCGCTTGCTTTGACCGTCAGTTTGCGGATGAAACGCAGTGCTCAGATTCAATTGCGATCCAAAAGCTTCTTGGAAGGATTGCCAAATCCTTGATACGAACCTTCCGTCTCTATCAGAGATGATTGAGAGAAGTACTCCATGGCGCGTAACGATTTCTCTCATGTAAATTTCAGCCAACTTGCTCGTATTATCCTTTTCTCTGATTGGTAAGAAGTGCGCTGACTTCGTTAATCGGTCCACTATTACCCAAATAGTGTCATGGCCTCTTGGCGTTCTTGGCAACTGTGTGATAAAATCCATGGAGATTTGTTCCCACTTCCACTTGGGAATTTCAGGTTGTTGCAGAAGTCCTGAAGGCTTCTGGTATTCCGCTTTAACCTTAGCGCATGTTAAGCATTTGCTCACATAAACAGCAACATCGCCTTTCATCCTAGGCCACCAATAATAATCTTTGAGATCCTGGTACATCTTATCCGCTCCAGGGTGGATAGAGTACCGCGACTTGTGAGCTTCATCGAAAATAACCTTACTTAAACCTCCAAACAAAGGAACCCAAATCCTTTTCTCAAAACATGACGTTCCTTCCTTGTTTGGTACCAGTAGCTTCTCCATCCCACGGAGATATTCTTCTTCAAGGTTTCCTTCCTTGAGAGCTTCTTTCTGCGCGGCACGAATGCGCAAGGAAAGATTGGTTCGGATAATCATTACTAAAGCCCTAACCCTTATGGGCTTGATCCTCTCCTTTCGACTTAGGGCATCGGCGACCACGTTCGCCTTCCCTGGATGGTACTTTATCTCGCAGTCGTAATCATTCAACAATTCAACCCATCGTCTTTGCGTTATATTCAGCTCCTTCTGATTGAATATGTGTTGTAGGCTCTTGTGATCTGTGAAGATTGTACACTTTGTACCATAGAGGTAGTGTCTCCAGATCCTTAATGCAAGAACCACTGCGCCAAGTTCCAAATCATGTGTGGTATAGTTCTTTTCGTGCACTTTCAGTTGACGCGATGCGTAAGCAATAACCTTTTGGCGTTGCATCAACACACAACCCAATCCTTGACGCGAAGCGTCGCAGTATACCACCAAATCATCTGTACCTTCTGGTAGTGCTAAGATTGGCGCATTGCAGAGCTTTTCCTTTAATATCTGGAATGCTTCTTCCTGTTTCATTCCCCAATCAAACTTCTTATCTTTCTGCGTGAGGAGCGTCAATGGTTGAGCGATCTTCGAAAAGTCCTCAATGAACCTTCGATAGTAGCCAGCCAAACCCAAGAATTGTCGAATCTCGGTTGGCGTCTTTGGCGTTTCCCAATTCTTGATCGCTTCGATCTTTGTTGGATCCACGTGGATTCCATCTCCATTTACCACGTGTCCAAGGAATTGGACTTCACGTAGCCAAAATTTGCACTTGGAGAATTTGGCATACAACTGTTCCTTCTTTAGCAGCTCCAAAATAGCTCTTAGATGCTGTTCGTGCTCGGCCTTTGTTCTTGAATAGATCAAGATGTCGTCGATAAACACAATCACGAACTTATCCAAGTACGGCTTGCAAACTCTATTCATCAAGTCCATAAAGACTGCAGGTGCGTTTGTCAAACCAAACGGCATAACAAGGAACTCGTAGTGTCCATAACGAGTTCTGAAGGCTGTCTTCGGGATACTCTCCTCTTGTATCCTTAACTGATGGTATCCAGATCGAAGGTCGATCTTTGAATAAAAGCTTGAGCCTTGCAGTTGATCGAATAGATCATCGATTCTTGGCAGAGGATACCTATTCTTGATCGTCAGCTTGTTCAGCTCCCGGTAGTCGATACACATACGAAAACTACCGTCCTTCTTCTTGACAAACAGGACCGGAGCTCCCCAAGGCGAGAAGCTTGGTCGGGTAAATCCCTTGTCTAACAACTCTTGAAGTTGTGTCGACAGTTCCTGCATCTCAGACGGAGCAAGTCTATAAGGTGACCTAGCTACAGGCGCGGCGCCTAGAATCAAAATTGAAGCCAAAATTCGACTTGTCGTCCAGGAGATTACGCCGGCAAGTCTTCGAGGAAGACTTCAGGGTATACTCCGATCACGGGGGTATCGTTAAGTTTTAGTTCTTCGGCTCCCTTGTCCCCGATATGAGCCAGGAAGCAACACATCCTTCCCACAACAACTTTCGAGCCCTAAGTAATTTGTGATCGGCGATGGCGTATCTTGCTTCGTGAGTCACAATTATTCCTTCATTCGACATCGAGGTGCGGATAACAACCTCCGCTCGATCGCTTGCCAACTAATACATCCTATTACCACGTTGAAGCTTCCAAACTCAATTGGCAATAGATCTAGCGTAAACTTACGCTCTCCGGGTCCGATCGTGCCGATTCCAGTTACTGCGTTGGCTTCCACTAGCTTCCCCTAAGCTAGTTCTAATGGGTACTGGAATAACTACTCACTCGCTATGTAAACCAATTATGTCCTTGAACACTAGGATTGCGAATCGTAAAATTTGCAACAGTAGTTGGCAATACAGATGCATAATATTGAGTAATATGGGACGTACCGCTATCCATGCTTGGATCTCTGGCGTGCCTCCCTAGCTCCGATGGGGAGCTTTCATCCTTGCGCCTGATTGTTTTTCTGGCAATATCTTCTGAAATGCTTTTTGCTTCCACAGTTTAAACATCCTCGAGCACGCTTCTGTTTATCACTCATTCTGCCTCGACAATTATCATTGTCGTTGTCCCCTTCGTGATTCTCACTACCGTCTTGGCCCCCATTACTATGTTCAGTATTTTGCCAAGAAGTTTCCTTGACATGTCCCACCTTGCCACAGTTACCACAGTTTCCATATTTGCATCGCCCGACATGATAACGTAAACAATTGTCGCACTTAGGTAGGATACCCTTGTAATCTTTTCCCTTTTTGGCCTTCTTCTTGTTACTTACCCGAGTAACCATCTTGAAATTTGCGAGCTTCCTCTTGTTATCCCCAGATGCCTTTATAGCAGTCTCTTTTTTCTCCTTCGCAGTGGAAAATTCTCCTCGTCTAACTGCTTCTTCCGTGAGTGCTATGCTTATGTTGATAGCCTCGGTGATCATTGAGGGTTTTGATGTTGTTACCAGGCTTAGAATCTGAGGTGCCAATCCCCTTATGAACTGTTCGATTCTCTTAAACTCTGGTGTCCCCAGGAGTAAGGCAACTTGTGATAATTCGTTAAATCTCTGCACATACTCTGCTATCTTCGGTCCTTTCATTTTCAAGTTCCACAGTTCTGTCTCCAATCTCTGGACTTCTGCCCTCGAGCAATATCTTTCACGCATCAGATTTTTCAGTTCGTCCCACGTCATAGCATGCGCAGCGGTCTCGCCCATCGTCCGAATTTGATGGTTCCACCATGACAGAGCCTCATCCATCAATAGTCCAGTTATATACTTGACTTGATGTTCGTGGTCACATTGGCTCAATCGTAAGACCGAATCTGTCTTTTCAACCCAGCGCACGAAGGCTAAGGCACCTCCGGTGCCGTCGAACTCTCGAGGTTTGTGGTCTAAGAACTGCTTGTAGGTGCAGCCGTTGGGGGGGTTATTTCCTGAGGTACCTTTGCTGCAATCGGAGCGATGGGCCTCGTGCTGTGCTATAGCTGTGGCAATTATCTTTTGAAGTTCTGCCTCCGAGGTGGGTATGCGCATCTTGCGTCTTGGTGGCATCTTCTAAAAGATGTTTCATGTAGGTTAGGTCATAGCGAGTAAAGTGTACGTATGTATTCAACAATATCACATAACATCTCCTGCTATGAATAAATCAACCACATAACATCTCATGTCAAAGAACATAAACAGTGGATCAATCATCACAAGTGATGAGAATACTGCGATTGCATTGCCATAAATCGAGACCACAATATAAGGTTTGCAAGTACACAACTGTATCATACAACATCAATGACTTAGTAGGGGACGACCCTAGACAAGTCGCGAGATCGCTGGACGTATTCAGGAATCTTTGGTTCGTCCATCCTCAAATTCCAGAATTTCACCTCAAGCTTCTGGATTCCAGCCTTAGAACAGTATTTCTTCTTCATCATTTCCTGGAGCTCGTCCCAGCTCAGTGCGTAAGCAGCATCTGTACCAAGGGTCTGAACCTGGAGGTTCCACCATGAGAGTGTGTCATCTAGAATTAACCCCGAGACATAGGTAACCCTCTCTTTGAGGTGAACAGTTACTCATTCTTAGAATGGGGTCAGTCTTTTCGGACCAACGAACAAATGCAACGTCGCCTCCCGTTTCGTCAAAGTTCAAAGGCTTGCAGTTCAGGAACTGCTTATAGGTGCAGTCAGTTGGAGGGTTATTTCCAGTAGTGCCATTGCTGTGCTTAAAGCGGAGGGCTTTACGTCGTGCAGTCGCCTGTGAGACGCGCTCTTGCAGCTCGGCTTCTGTCCTTGGCAACGTACTGGTGTTTGTGTCACGTCTGGGTGACATTCTCTTCTGTCGAAGTGGTATGAAGCGGGCTAGACAACATTTCAGTTGTCTATGAGATACATATAGCAACATAAGCCATCATGTAATCACCCAATTTCACACGCAAATATACTCAATGTATGAGTAGGGAAAAAAAATTTTCTGAGCCTTCACATAGGCTTGCCAATTTGGCTTGTTGCTTGTAATCTCGAGGCTACATCGCCTCGCCTTGGTCATTCGTGTTTTAGATATTCCCTGCTACATTGGTTTTCATTAGCTTGACCCGCAGAGTCCACCAGGATTTCTGTGCACTACAAGTCGTTATTACGTGGGCCCCCGTAATAATAAATTGTCTTGCTCAGTTACCCCAAATTTTCTCTCGTCCAAGCAGATGATCAATCAAGGAGCAACAGCGGGTGCATCGGCATGAACAGGGTCATGCTCCAATGCGGGGTCAGGAGCAACGCCTGGCTCAGGGGCCACGGCTGGCTCCGGATCAAAACTCCATCTCAAGATCAGCTGGATCAACAAACACAGGGGGTTACAGGATCCTCCAAGGGCTGGTCTAAGTGTATGAACTCAAGGTCATGGTCTGGATCAAAACCAGGTGGAAGAACAAGATCACCCTCAATACTGTGATCAAACTCAAAGCTGGGTGCGGGAACCGGTGCAGCTGATGATGCCGTATCAGGGTCGGCGTCGTGTGAATGGTGCTGCACTCCCTGTATATGCGAAAATGCGGATGTCAGAAACTCAAATGAGTCTGGGACAGGGGAATGGGCATGAGTTTCCCCTGCAGGAGCGTCCGCATGCAGTAGGCTAATACCAGCAGCAATAGGGCCCTGCCCTCGAATGGGTCCTCCTCTAGTAGATCGTTATCATCGTCAGAGGCCACGTCAGGGGGGGGGGCATATCAACAACAGGATAAGCGGCAAGGGGGCAAATTCCCAACAAGATGGCCATCAGTAGGCTCTGCTACGACTTCAGGCAGCGCAAAAGGGCTGAAAGTCGTCATTGTCTGTGCCGGTAGTATCGGAAATGTACACCTCGTGCTTCGATGAAACTATGTCGTCTGATACTATGGCCATGGGATTCGTAGTGCCCATCTTTCTAGTACATGATGAAAGCATGACGTTTGTAACACAAACACATATACGTATAATAATCAATCATATAATCATATACACATGTTAGTCAATCAAATAATTCTCCTAGTCCCACTAGCATCCCAGTCTCTAAGACTGCTCTATCATCTACCTCGACCTCTTAGATCGAGCCTCGGCCTCTAAGACCGAGCCTCAGCCTCCAAGACTGAGCCTACTCTTCCTAGTCTTACTAGCCATCTACCTCGATTTCTTAGATCGAGCCTCGGTCTCTAAGACCGAGCCTCAGCCTCCAAGACTGAGCCTACTCTTCCTAGTCCAACTAGCCAACTACCTCGATCTCTCAGACCGAGCCTCGGCCTCCAAGACCGAGCCTCAGCCTTTCCGGACTGAGCCTAAAAATAATGAATAAAATGTGCTCAACATTTGTTTGTAAAAAGTGTTGGATCTGGACTTAAGTGGTATGCAGAAAAATGTTTTCGTGAGAGCCCTAGTGATCATAGTCTAGACTCGAGATGGAATCCTAGTTCGCTATGATCAGAGCTCTGATACCAAGCTGTCACACCCTGGCTTTGCGGAAGCGTGGTTAATTTGGTGTGACTTCTTAATACCATAGCTTAACCATAACAAGCTATATGAAATAAAAACCATGCAAGATCATCCATTCGATTAAGTTTTAAAAACCAAATACAATAACATTGTCTTGACGGAAACACCTCCTAACGACATAAACATTGTTTAACAACATAACATAAGCATAGTTTAAGGGCTGTGACTTGTCCAGGAAAGAGCCACATTCCCTAAACCCGGATGACCTCGTAACTAGTGCAGCGGGAAAACGTGCCATACCGCGCCAGATCTGTTAATTTCCTGAAATACATGTAAGTTGAAAAATCAACAATAATGTTGAGCGAGTTCATGTGTAAGTGAGTAAGTAAAACCTTTGTAAAGATGTCTGTTCGTATGAAAATTCCTGGTATGTAGCAAATAAGGAAAAAGAGATCACCATTGGGTTGCAAAGCCAATGATATGTGTGAAGTGCAAGTAGGAAGACTCAAACCTAGCGTATTTGGCGATGGGTACAAAGTCACCACCTGGTCCATTATGCGGGCTCAGGGGTTGGGCTCGCTACACCCAGATAGATCTACCGCTTACGTCCCTCGGTTCCTACAATGAGGATTAATGGTCTCCAGTTCACGCCTACCCACTCACATGATCTAAGTAGTAAACCTCCTTACGCTAACCATACCATGTATAAAGTACTTGTAATCAAAGTAACATGTATTTCACCCCCGTAGTTTAGAAAACTGAAAACAGTTAAGAGAAAAGGGGGACATGAACTCACTGTGGTGCGTCTTTACCAAGTATGCCTCCAAATCAAGCAGCTGTGTGACGACCTACACGTACTAACTCTATTAGACGGACGGCCGTGCCTTAGCTTTAAGGTTTAAGTTTTTGGGAAATAGTTAGACAACTATTTCGTGTTTATATTCTGTATACTTGGTATTCATTTTCCTTCCCAAGGATGGGGGATTTATACATGTGTGTTCGTATAATTTCGGGATATATTATTAAGTCTCACTTAAAATATATTTTATTTCTAACTCCCAAAATATAAATATTCTTCTCAAAAATATTATATTTTCTATTACATAATTTTCCAAAATAATACCTTGACAAAAATACGCGTTAAGTCATATTTTCCCAAAATGCGTAAGTTACGTTTTAATGGTCAAATGGTAATAATAATTACCGGTGTAACTTATGTATTTATCGTAGAGGCGTTCATATTATTTTGGATTCGTTAACATTCGATAGTATTATTTTTACCCTAAAAATAATACTAGTATTTTCACAAAGTAATCATAAACACATATCAAGTGACGTTGTGAAAAATATATACTAAATATATATATGTATCACGTTTTATTTTGTGAAATCCCACCTCCGATATTTTGTAAATAAGTCGTGGCGAAATCCATATTTTGAAAACACGTCAAAATGTATTTCTAACACTTATAGTGAAAATATTTCTAAGTGTTAGGCTTTTGGAAAAATTTCGCCAGAGTTTCCTTTGTAACTGGAGGTGGCCACGCTTTCAAGCGTATCATTTTCTTTTATAAATCAAACCAACAATCTTCTTATTCAATCAAAACCATGTTCAAATCACAAACTAGTCAAAATATGTATATAAATCGCATAAATTTCATGAACTTGTGATTTATCCAAACTATGAAATAAATCCCATCACTTTTAGTGGATCTTTATATAAAACAATCCGATTTTGTAAAAACCTCGTTTTTAAAGAAATTCCATCTCTACAACTTCTTGTCAACATTTACAAGAATAGTTATTTGCCGAAACTTTATGTTACACAAGTGTTTGCACACTTGTGTGTTCTAAAAACCATTCGTGTTAGTGTAAGATCCGTCTTTAAAAGCATGTTTTCTCTTGACACTTGGTCCTTTGTAAATACCACTTGTAGATCCGTAGATCTACTAGTTTTAAACATCATTTCACAAACAAAATCGCTTTTACACAAGTTCATGATTCGTGTGTGGTAGAGTTTCATCTTCTAACCCTTGTTAAGCTTTATGTCATAATCCAAGATCATGACTAAACCGGGTTAAATGATGATCCGAGCTACCACAACATAGATCGGGTCCAAATAACCACACAAATCAAATACTACATGATTTACACAACATATGAGCTTTTAACCACCATTTTTAGTGTTTTAAGTATACTTTAATGTATAATCTTGTAAGATTACTAGTTTTAACCATTTCAAATCGTTTTAACCACTTTAAGATAGTTCAAGAAGGTGTTTTAAGTGACATACCACTAGCTCGAGGCTAGGGAAGAATCTATGCGAAAAATGCGTGGATAAAAGCAAAGTAGAGAGGTCCTTCGCCTTCCGTTTGCACCAAGACTCCTTATACGCGACCCTTAACACTTGTAGAGCTTGGAACTTGCAAGATCAAAACTTGAAGATGGATGGTTGAAAGAGGGGTGTTCGGCCGAGAGTTAGTAGGGAGGGAGAGAGTGTTGTGTTGTGTGATGGAAATGGTCTTGTGTGTTTAAGCTTATACTTATAGGCAAATCATATGGTAATTACCCAATGGATGCTATGTCTTCTAGATACTAAGCAAAGTTGATTATAATATTCATCACAAGGACAAGGGTGTCCCCTCTAGTTGGGGACGGTTAGAGAGGGGGGGGGGGGTCTAGTCCGATTCCAACTAGATAGTTAGGCACACAGTTAGGTTAATATAGTTAAGTTTAGGGATTAACCCGGTTAGTAGTGTGTCATGCGTTACAATGTGTGTTAGGGTATTCAGGGACCCTAACTGGCTCAGAAAAAGATAAATAATGAAAATAACAATATTTTCATGTTTCGGGTATAGTCCGGTTGTTCGGTTGGATAGTAATCCGTTAAAGTGCTTAACAAAGCTTTAAAGTGTCGTTAATACCCTTTTTAGTGACACAACTTATTTCTGACACTTTGGAAAGTGTCTAGTAATATTTTTCTCATGTTTTAGCACTTTATTAGTTAGCTAAAAGCTGAATTATTATGTAAAGTGCTGAGTTTTGTACTTAGAGTACGTTTTAGGCACATCCAGTCATTGTGACTTATTCCTAGAGACGCAGTTCTACAACCCTTGTATCCCTACACTCACTACTAGTGTAGCAAAATCTTTCTGGCTCATACAGGCCTTAGAGGCAGTGTTTGCCTGATGCTGGCTTTATCAGCATGTTCAATAGGTTATCCGTTATAGTGCTACTGTGCTTTTTGTGCATCATGTTTGTCACTAAGGTTCAGCATGTAAATAATGTAGTGACAGCAAGTAAAGTATGATGCAAGTAAGTACATGTATCAATAATCAAGTAGCAGTTTATTCACAAGTTCAAGCAAGCACAGTAATTAAGCAGTAATTAATTATTAATTAAGTCGTACGGATACCTGGTTTAGTGAGGGTTGTCACAAGTTGTTACATTTATCTAAGCATACTATGAGCAAAGTTCTATGTAACTAGCAAGTAGGTAATATAACATAAACCATATCACCTATAGTGTTGAGCCTTGCACGTGGAGTGAAGCGTCGTTGTGGATCGTTGAGCACTGTACAGGTTATAGTATGGTTTTACCAAAAAGCTTTTATCCTTTTTAAAACCAAGTTCACTATAACCAATGGCTCTGATACCAATATGTCACACCCCCAAAATCCACACGCGGAGTATCACCGCTTGGAGGCGTGACTGACCAGGATCAAGCCACCAATCACATTGAACATTGTAAGTAATAAATAAAATTCAATCCAACAATACGAAAGGTGTTCAAAACAAAACATAGTTAAGTGTTTAGCGGAAGCATAAATGTGAAAACCCAACATAAGTATTAAGTTCGAAATGTTATAATGTTTTTAACATGGCATCCACTGTCCATGTCCCACAACGACCGCGCCTCCCAGTGCAAGCTCCATGAGTACCTAATGACCTGCAAGGCATGTAACAACGAGACAACAACAAAGTTGAGCGAGTTCACAATTGATTGTTCAGTTATTGAGTTCATTTCAGAATTCGTAAGTTTGTTTCATAACCAAGTGTTAACCGGTATCCTTATTTCCCAAACCTTTTCACGATATTTAGTGGGGGCTTCCCATGTTGTATATTACTAGACTAGTTGTATCTACAGGTGTCCTTCCCAATCCGAGGACAGTGATAAGTATGAGATTAAGTAGGTTTTACGTAAGTGCCCTTCCCAATCCGAGGACAGTGGTACGTAGCGAGTACGTAGATTTAGCGCTGGCGTCCTTCCCAATCCGAGGACGGTGGTACGTAGCGAGTACGTAGGTTTAGCGCTGGCGTCCTTCCCAATCCGAGGACGGTGGTAAGTAGTCTAGTAGTGGTGTATGTAGGAGTTCTGTCGTAGTTATTCAATCCCATTCCCAACCCACCGGGAATCCTATGCCTTAGAAGTGTGAACTCACCTTGGTTTGCTCGGTATGCTAAACTATGTGCTCACAAGAAATCAATCAAGTCCTATAGTATGCACGTATACTCAATCAGTTCAAGTTCGTAAAGTTTCACATGCAATCAATACCGCAGGGTGTGTTTGGCAGTTGACATCATGTAAGCAGTTAATCAATTTCATGCAATTCATGCTTCACATAAATGTCCTTCATAGTTTATTCTAGCATAGTTATTCTTTAACATACCTGACAAAGTTAACAAACTTAACTGGATTATTATACATAACAGGAATAATAAACTAACCGTGTTAGTTAACTAACAAAGTTAACAAACTAATAGGTTTACATACTTAACAGGAATAATAAACTGACAGAGTTAATCATTTAACAGAGTTAACAACTAATAGGGTTAAACTTAACTGAGTTACTAATCTTGAATGAGATAACATTCTTAACAGAGTTACATGCACAACTTAACAGAGTTACACACTAACAGGGTTAATGGCTTAACAGGATAAATAACTTAGCAGAGTAATTATGGCAGCACGCTCGACGAAATCACAATTATGGCGAAATCACGTGCTTGGCGAAATCCCTTTTTGGACGAAAACACCTTTTAGCGAAATCACTCAGGCGACGAAATCCCAAAGTGATTTCGTCGTTGTTGTGTTTTCGTCGGGGTATCGTTTTCGTCGGCACAGTATGATCGTCGTCAACAGTTACACATTCCTGAACCCTAATGATCATCTACAATACGCCGACTTCATCATATAGTCATTCAGTCATATCAATTCATGCGATCCTCCATACATACAAGGCATTAATACGAAATCATTCAACACTGAATTAATATGATTACCATACATTAAATTGAACATGCAATGAGATCTATCCAAATACTATCACAACATCAGATCTAACCCACATGATGAACATCAACCCTATCCATCCTTCATTATAACATTCAAAGATATACATATATACACAACATCAACCGAACATTGACAGTAACCATAACACAACCGATCATAACCCCAGCTTATAAGGATTCCTACCAAACCAATCAATCCAATCAAACCAATTCATGATATCATATGAATTACCGAATCATTGTGAAATCAAGATCATCATACAAACATCAAATCATTCATGGAAAAGCATAACATAATCACATAACATCAGTATTCAATCAAACGTATACATACAGACATGTAATCATGCATAACTCGAGCGACAGTGCAACTAACCGAGATGAAAGGTCACTAGATTTGATCGAAAGGAAAAGCTTGAAGGCTTGCAGTTGTCGTTGCACAGGGAAAAAGGCTCTAGGGTTTGGCTATTAACTCTTTCGTAATAGTGGGGAATAAGATATTAAAACAGATTGCTACTGGGCCAAAGCCCAACTTGTTTTCGCCGGCCTCATAGTGGACGAAAACACTTAGTGTTTTCGGACATGAGGTGTTTTCGAGTGGGAGGTATTCAGCCAAGGTTTAAGCTTTTAATTTTACAATCATACTATTAATACAAAATATAATTTTTAACCTACACACGTATAATGCACACCATGTATAATTACAAAACAACACTTAGTGAACAAGTATTTAGTCAAGTAGAAACCTTGAAAACTCAGGTTGTCACAGATCAAGCGTAAACTCGTGCTCTCCCAGTTCTATCACGCAACCCCTAATAACTTCATTTACTTCTACTAGCTTCCCATTAGCTAGTTCTATCGAATATGGAATATCTAGCTTACTAGCTCCCAACCCAAGTATTTTCTTAAATTCTAGCGATACAAAACTATAATCGGTGTTGGGTTTTTCACATGTTTATCAAAGTATTTTATCCATATAAAATAAAAACGCAGCAGAAAATATAATTTAAAACATGTTACTTACAAGATATAATCGGAGAGGGAATTATCTAGAGTTTTGCACTTGAAATGTAAACTTGAAAAACCCTCTAGTATGGCATACTATGGAAAAAAATTTGAGAGTGTTTTCTCAAGTCTTACAAGTTCTTCTTTCATTGATTTTTGTCATACAAAAATCTTATAAACATGAGAGAGATGATAGCCACCCACATGCCCAATCAAAGAGCTTCTAACACATGCAAATGCATGTATTCCTATTGGACCAAAATTGCTTGGGAAGACCACCCAATCATATTCCATCTAACTTGTAAGATATGCATGTAATGTGATTGGACAATACTTGGTCTTGGGAAGTGAAGGGGGCGGCCCACCTTTTAATTTTATATAAAAAAAATTCAAATTTCTTTTATAAAACAATTTAAGTCTTGATTAATTTTATAACTTTTACAAAATTATAACATCATATGTTAGAAGACTTATACAACTTTTATTATGTTATTTAACCCATTAAATAACAAAATAAAATATTCTCTCAAAATAAATTATCCATATAATTTATTAGTTTGTCAAGTGCAATTATTTAGAAAACCAATTTCTAAATATTATAAGTGTTAATATTTATTTGTTTGATCATAAATAAATATTGTAAGTGTTTGTCTAGCTTGTATTTGGGTATGACTCGACTTGGATCATAACGTACTAGCCACATCAATTTAATATGTGTCTTGGGCATACAGAGTCCAACAATCTCCCACTTGCACAAGATACATGGAAGATTGATGCAAGCAGTAAATGACGCCTAACTACGGTTTACTACCCCCAATACGTATGACTATATTTTCCATTCAATAACATCATCGCCTTCAAGTCCCTTACTTGAGCATGATTTAGGTGAATCTATCATTTATCCTTTCGTTACAGATGTCATGTCAAATCCAGAGACACAGAGTGATTACTCTCTGTTGATTTAACTTTAGCAGGCCTTAAACATCTTACTCTCAACGAATAAGAGGAACAAATCCCATCTTGACTAGATACGTCTCTCACAATCACCTTGTACCACACCTGAGCTTAGCCTTATGTACTGTCATATTACTAACAGCGAAGAAATAAGTCAAGGTACAATATTTGGTGAATATCAAGACCCAATATGTATCTCAGGTCTGAGGATACTATGATATTCTCCTTTACTCAAATTTACTTATGATCAATCACAAATGATTCCATGCAGTAATATTCGAGAGCGAGTCAGTCCAATATTTGTATCCCACAAATATCTATGAACTTTGGCAGCAACACTTTGCTCTATATTCATACCTAATGAATATCTACCAATCCTAGTTCATAATAGTCTTACATTCATATTTGTTCCCACAAGTATGATCGACTACGAACATTTAGAATAAGTAACTTATTCACGGATTTAAACATGCTAAAATGGAACATAACTCAAAATACCATAAAGAGTTATAATAACAATTGTTCCAATATCCAAATACAAAATAGATCAAATCCAATCACTAGAATATCGAAGTCCTTAGGCGAAAGTATGACCCTTCATACTTTGCTCGTTCAAAGAGCTTCGTGAGTGGATCCCCAATATTTTGATCAGTGTGAACTTTGCGAATACATATCTTTCTCTTTTTCAACTTCATCCCTTATGTAGTTGAAACTCCGCTCAATGTGCCTAGTCTTTCGATGTACACCAGGTTCCTTGATTTAAGCAATCGCACCATCGTTATCACAAAGATCTCTAGGGGTCCTGAATGGTAGGGACTACCCCTAGATCGGCAATAATTCAAGTGGCAGATCCATATGAATTATCTCGATCAATGAAGCGGCGATGTATTTTGATTCTGTAGTGGACAATGCTACCCTGATTGTGATCGAGAACCATCTCGATCAATTTGGAAACTCGTATCCATGTAACCCTTTACAACGAATTCCGAAACTCGCATCCATGTAACCCTTTACAACGAGTTCTTTTCACCAGATCCATATATTAGAAACATATCCTTAGTCCTTCTAAGGTATTTCAATATATATTTTTTAACAGTCACCCAATGATCGTTACTCGCTGGTATCTTCTCGTCATGCTTAAAGCGCATGACATGTCCGGTCTAGTGCATATACATAATGGATCCTATAGCAGACACATATGGGATTCCTTTCATTCTTTCGTGCTCGTCCTTTGAGCTTGGACATTGAGACGCACTCAATATTGTCCCCTCTTGAATAGGTACCAAACCTTTCATAGAGTTCTCCATCTTGAACCTTTTCAAGACTTTGTCAATGTATGCACTTTAGTTTTAAACCTATCTAGCGCCTTGATCTATCCCTATAGATCTTTATTCCCAAAATATAGGCGACTTCACCAAGATCCTTAATGGAAAAACAACTTCTAAGCCAGGCTTTTACACCTTCCAAGGTTGGAATGTTATTTCCAAATAGTAGAATGTCATCGACATATAATATTAAGAAAGTGATGATGCTCCCACTAGCCTTCTTATACACACAAGCTTCATCACCGTTCTTGATGAATCCATATTCCCTAATCTTTTCATCAAGACAGTGATTCTGACCTCTAGATGCTTATTTCAATTCATAGATTGATATATTTAACTTGCATACTTTGTTAGGATGTTTTGGATCGACAAAACCTTCAGGCTGAACCATATAGACATCTTCCTCAAGATATCCATTTAGGAAAGCCGTTTTGACATCCATTTGCCAAATCTCATAATCATATTATGCAGGTATGGCAAATAATATTCTAATTGACTTTAGCATCGCCGCAGGCGAGAAGGTCTCATCATAATCAACCCTTTGAGTTTGAGTGAAACCTTTTGCTACAAGTCTCGCTTTACAAGTATCGAAGTTACCATGCATACCGGTTTCTTTCCTGAAAACCCACTTGCTTCCAACTACTTTGGAGTTAAGAGGTGCTACAACCAATTCCCATACTTGGTTGTTATACATGGATTGCATCTTTACGTTCATGGCTTCAAGCCATTTGTCACAATCGAATTTTGACATTGCATCATGGTATGTGGTTGATTCACCTGAATCTACCACGTAGCATCCATCTATGAAAAATCCATATCTTTCAGGTGGACTACTAATTCTACCAGATCTGCGAATGCTTTGTGTGTGTTGATCAACCACTTGATCGTTTTTCAACAACCTTTTGTTGAGTGCTAGTTTTAACCAAACGTGTATCGGCTTGTGGTTCTTGATCCTTATCAAGTTCCACTATTCTAATAATTCCTTCCACAAGGAACTTAGCTTCCAAGAACTCAGCCTTTCGAGCAACAAATACCTTTTGCTCTGTTAGATCATAGAAATAATATCCTATACCATCTTTAGGATATCCTACAAAGATAGACTTAGTGGATCGTACTTTTATTATTTGGGGTGTATTGCTTCACAGAAGCTTCACAACCCCATACCTTCAAATATGATTAATGATGGAGCCTTTTCATTCCATATTTCGAAAGGTGTCTTATCCACTTTCTTGGTTGGGGCCATACGGGCCGTGGAGAGCAAAGTGTAACCCCAAAATGATAGAGATGATGCGTTCCTAGCCATCATAGATCGAACCATATCCAAATAGAGTTCGATTCCTCTTCTATTGTAACGAAGAACTTTGATTGAGTTGATTTTGTACTTCACCTTTTGAAGGCTTTGATTATTTCAAAACTTCAACTTTGTGTCTCAGCAAGTACACATAACCATAACTACTATAGTTGTTGGTAAAAGTAATGAAGTATCTTTCACCATTCCTAGTCATTGGCTTAAAAGGATCACATACATTCGAATGTATGATACTTAATAAATCTTTTGCCCTTTCCCACTAAGGGATTACTTGGTCATTTTACCTTGTAAATAAGATTCGCATGTATCAAATGAACCAATTTCATTTGTTTCCAAAAGACAATTCTTTTGAAGTGTTTACATGCGACATCTGTTTATATGACCAAGGCGATAATGCCAAGGATAGGTCTTACTCAAATCCATTTTGAGTTTCTTGGTGATTGATTGGTACATTAAACTATCAAATGGTGTATTATTATGAACCGATTCATAAATACCATTTGAAGGCATAGGTTTAAAGTAAAACATGTCATTCATCGATATAAATGTCAATGTTTGCAAACTTTAAGTCAAAACCATATTGTCTTATAAGGGAAACTTGAATAATGTTCCTAGTCAAACTAGGAGCATTCAAGACATTTTAAAACAATTTCCAAACCATTTGGAAGTTTCAAAACATAGTCTCCTTTCTTGTAATGTTTATTTCTTTTGAACCTTTTGCAACGAATTGCAAACATGACTTCCACATCCGGTATCTAATACCCATGTGTTAGAAGAAATAACATTAAGGTCAATATGTATCATTAAGATTGTACCTGAGGTTTGCCTAGCATCCCTCTTGTTTTTCAACTCTTTGAGATAGGTTGGATAATTCCTATTTAAATGCCCTATCTCACCACACTCAAAGCATGGATCGTTCATGGCAACCTTTGCCTTCTTCTCTTTTGGTTTCGGTGGTTTCGCTTTAGTCTTTCTAATCATTTCCCTTTGAATTACCCGTTTCCATTTTCAACATTTGCTTTGGTGTCGGGGTGATGCCCTTTCTAGTTACCACCCTCATTGATCGTTAGAATGGATAAAACCCTTTTATCCATATTGAGCCTTTCGAGGTGATCAATGTGGCTTTTCATCTTAAAGACATAAGATGAGTCCGATTGGGTTTCCTCCATTCGACATGCATGAAGTGCTCGGACCATTTCGAAGCGTTCTACCCTTAGGAATATTTCCTACAATTGGGTAATCATGTCGTATGCTCATGATGTTCAAAACCTTTTGAATCTCGGGAATCATAATTCCTAACATGAGGCAAGAGGCTGCGTAGTATCCTCGATATACTTAATCCAACCGTCATAGGCATCCTTATCTTCCATAAGAGGTTCATCGGGATTAGAATCGTTTTTAATGATAGGTTACGGACGGTTTGGGTAATATTGTTAGCGGCCATCTACAAAATTTTACAACGTTCAATTTTAGTATTTTCGATATTATTATATTTTAATCATTAATACCCTTTTGTGTCTCATAGACAATTAATAATTAAAATCTAGAATCCAACGTTACATTTAAATATTGGTTAGGTGACCTTTATCCCTCTATTTAAATTAACAAGGTAGTCAACGTTTGACAATTGCAACTCTTTGCAACTTCTAGCCATATGGGATTGGTTAAACATCTTTATGTTTAGTTGGCATGTTTAATCCCATCAGCACCTTTGTTCCCCATGCTTCGGTGACCCTAAGTTCATGGTTACCAAATCAAGTCGTCTAACTTACACACACGTGTGAGTTTATTCACATAAGTGGTTAGGTGACCTTTATCCCACAAACATGGTAAACCCACCTCGAATATACAAGTTCCCTCAAATGTGGTTAGGTGACCTTTATCCCACAAAAGACTTCCCAAGTGATTCGAGTGTTGTATAAAAGGATGGTGTTTGACTTGTTTTATAAAAGGGATTTTGAGTTTTCAAAATTCTAGTTTAGAAAACTTTATGTACCATACATTTGCATGCATTCAAATCCTTGGTACTTTTATGAAAACAAATTTTCAAGGTTCTTTTTAATAAAACCCATTTTATTATAAAATCATTAATTTTTAATAACCCTTTTATTAATCAATTTTAATGATTTTTAAAGAACCAATTTTAAGCTTGTTGTTGATTATTATTTTGTTAAGCATGCATATCAACATATCATCCAAACAACATAAATAAACAACCACACAAGCACAACACACATATCAATAGGTGCATAACCATAGCCAACTATTTTGACCACACTTGTTAGCCGAAACAAGTGTGCCAAAAGGTCCTTCCTTAGGGGTGAATATTGACACAAATAATGTGTCGTTGAACTCCCACTTGATCCCGCATCCAAATGCTTCAAGTCTTCTTTTTGTGTTGTGATTTCTTCACATTCTTTGGTCTTCCAAATGTCTTTTATATTCAACTCCAAACTCCTTTGGACTTCAAAAATGTGTTTTGGTTATCGGGCTAAAATCCCGTTAAGAACTATGAAGTCATTTAGGCCCGAAATTAGCCAAAACCAAAACCGCAATTTTGTGTGCATCTTCTTTTACAAAAATATCCTAATACATTTTTTCTAGTAAAATAAAATGCACCTAATCTATTTATTTTACATACCAAATGAAAATAAATAAATTACATAACTTTACGAATGGAAGAACAAAAATAATAATTATTACAACCCATTGAAATAATCAAATACAAATCACAAACAAAAATATTCAACATATTCACACAAGGTCATGGCTAGGTTATGAACACCAAAATATACATCCACATATATATTAAAATTCAAGAAGCAAAAAATGGTTCCCTTTTACAACCTACATTTTTCGGCCAAGAATGAAAAAACCGAAAAAGTGTTTTTTTTGTCCAAACAAACAAATCATCCAAATGACATAATTTTTCAAGATACTTTTATGCATGTATGAAAATAATCTTGAAAAACAAAAGGATAACCATAATGAAAAATTTCGGCCATAGGGTTTTATACATACCCGAAACCCGAAAATTTCATATCCTATGAAGCATGCACTCATATAAGCGGCTCTTGATGCCATTGTTGGGTTTTTCACATGTTTATCAAAGTATTTTATCCATATAAAATAAAAACGCAGCGGAAAATATAATTTAAAACATGTTACTTACAAGATATAAAAACCATTTTATATGTAAAACCCAATCCCTGGATCCATATACGAACATGCATGCTATCAAAAATCAAAACACAACCATAGGGTGTTTAGAATACTACCTTCCAAGGAGTAAAGGATATAAAGAAGATGATGCTTCTTGAATGGTTGCCTTCAAGTGTAGAAGACCTCAAGCTTGTATACCCCAAGCCTTCCAACAAACACTTTGATTTAGCTAGGATTTCTACACTCATGAACTCACTTGAAAATTCCTCATAATCAACCATATCAAGGACGAAAATTTGAGAGGGAATTATCTAGAGTTTTGCACTTGAAATGTAAACTTGAAAAACCCTCTAGTATGGCATACTATGGCCGAAAATTTGAGAGTGTTTTCTCAAGTCTTACAAGTTCTTCTTTCATTGATTTTTGTCATACAAAAATCTTATAAACATGAGAGAGATGATAGCCACCCACATGCCCAATCAAAGAGCTTCTAACACATGCAAATGCATGTATTCCTATTGGACCAAAATTGCTTGGGAAGACCACCCAATCATATTCCATCTAACTTGTAAGATATGCATGTAATGTGATTGGACAATACTTGGTCTTGGGAAGAGAAGGGGGGCGGCCCACCTTTTAATTTTATATAAACAAAATTCAAATTTCTTTTATAAAATAATTTAAGTCTTGATTAATTTTATAACTTTTATAAAATTATAACATCATATGTTATAAGACTTATACAACTTTTATTATGTTATTTAACCCATTAAATAACAAAATAAAATATTCTCTCAAAATAAATTATCCATATAATTTATTAGTTTGTCAAGTGCAATTATTTAGAAAACCAATTTCTAAATATTATAAGTGTTAATATTTATTTGTTTGATCATAAATAAATATTGTAAGTGTTTGTCTAGCTTGTATTTGGGTATGACTCGACTTGGATCATAACGTACTAGCCACATCAATTTAATATGTGTCTTGGGCATACAGAGTCCAACAATCGGCACCAGTATCAAACAGTACAGATGCAAAGCGTTGATTGATAGGGAACGTACCAGTAACTACATTTGGATCTTGGCGAGCTTCTCTCGCTCCGATGTTGAATACTATTCCATGCGCTTGATTGAGCTTTGGGCACTCCGTCTTGAAATGCCCCACGTCTCCACAGTTAAAACAACCTGGTCCTCGATTGTGACAACCCTCATAATTACATGCATCCCTACGATTAATTAATATTAAATTATGCTTAATGACTATGCTTAATTAGAACTGATGACATAACTGCTTTATGATTTCTGCATTCTTCAGCAAAATTCAGCTTTTTTTTAACATACTAGTCTTGTGCAGAAAATTGACTAAATGGTCCTGAATGTTTCCCTAAGTATTGAGAATTAAAAGGGTTACAAATTGTTACATAAAAGACACTATACGGAATAACTTAGCACTTTAACAAAACGGTATCTAACCGAACAACCGGACATTTCCCGGGACACCAAAATTGTGTCAGAAACATGGTGTATTTATTTTTGGACTAGTTATGGTCCCCGAATACCCCAACACATTATATAATGCATCATACAAATAATACACTAGATATTACACTCAATACCCTAACCATTTACCTACTTACCCACAAAAATTACAAATAACCCTCCCCCCATCATTATTTACGGCCCATAAGTTGGACCCCACCACCAAGATTTGTTCCTATATTGTATTGGATTACTTGCTCCACCACCAAGATTTGTTCCTATATTGTATTAGATTACTTGCTCCACCACCAAGAATTGTTCCTACATTAGATTACTCTCACTTCAACACTCTTATAAGTATGGTGCCATGGATTGCAAGATCATTCACTCTCACTTCAACACTCAAACTCACCCAACTCCCTCAAACTCTATCTCTCCCTATCGGCCTTATTTGTGCCACCACCACCACCATACAACCACCATATCCATCCATTTTCAAGCTTAATTCTAGTGTTAGAAAGTGATTCTTGGAGCTTGAAGCCTGTGGATCATCAAGGAGTTCTCTTACTTGCTTTTACACACCAAAATTCATCATCATTTTTCTCTAGTAATCTCCCCTAGCTTTGAGCTAGTTGACGTGATTGACCAACACCTATTGTTAGCTACTTTAAGAGTTCAACCGAGAAACCAAAGGTGAGTTCACACTCTTTCTAAGGCATGGGATTCCCGGTGGTTGGGAATGGGTTAAAGAACTAAAACGGAACCTGCGTATCCTCCTTGGGTAGGATATGTACCGACATCCTCCATGGGTAGGATGCCAATATTAATCATGCGTATTCTCCTTGGGTAGAATACGTACGTTCATCCTCCTTGGGTAGGACAACAACCTTAAACTTACTAGACAAAACTCTATCATTAAGTCCCTCATTTTTATATCGACTTAATCGTCGGGCCAATGGCGAGCGGGTCATTAGTTAATAGCGCTATTAGGGTTGACAAGCCTCACACCGTGCCGGTAGGACGAGCGTGTACTAATGGATCATGGCAAACAGTCAATGATGATAGACATTGACTTTGGGCACAACTTATTTTCGTCAGTAGTCGATATGGTAACGGTCTAGTGGTTCACATGGGGAAGCCCCCACTGATACTGGTTATGGTTTGGGAAAGAAGGGATTGGTTAATCGTATTTTCAACTAAGGGGTAACCCCACGGCAAGTAAGCCAATTAAAGAAAAACTATGTTTTTGAAACAACTTAAAACGAACACCCAACCGTGAACTCTCTCAACTTTGTTGTTGATTTATTGTTACATGCCTTGCAGGCCTTTAGGTGCATACCATTGGAACTTGCTGTCTGGGAAGCTGGAGTGGCCATGGGTAGAGATACATGGAATTGTAATACAAGACTAATGATTTTTACATGAGGATTATAAACACTTAACTAATGAATTATGCTTCCGCTGTATGCTGTGAATTATTTATAACGTGTAACACTTAATGTTAAATCAATGAAAGTTTTATTTAAATATACCTATGAGTTCAATGTGATTGGTGGCTAGATCCTGGTACCTCACATGCCTCGCGGGGGTTTCCGCTTGTGGCATTTTGGGGGTGTGACAGATTGGTATCAGAGCCATTGGTTATAGTGAACTTGGTTTTAAAAAGGGGGAAATGTTTTTATAAAACCAGACTATAACCAAACAGCACCCGCGAATTGGCTTCAATGGAATCCTTAATCCCTGTCAGCGACTCATGGGAGTCAACTCTTACGAAACAATTAGGACATCAGCAATGACAATCGACTATAACGGGGAATGTGTAACTGCCAGCACAGTGAGTAGCACTTTAGGACGTGGCTCAGAATGAGAAAGGATGGACCTTGATGATGAAGAATTATATATTAAAAGAAATTTTCAAATTTAAAATAATTGTCACCAAAAGACATATGCATCAAGTTTCTAATAATTTATTGGTGTAGCTTCATAATTGAGCATTATTTAATTTTTCCCTGTGTAAGGCAAAGTTAAATGCTTTTGCTTTTGCTTTTACTTTATTAAAGACAGCTGCCTTCGACCAACTTTAATAACCGAAGAAAAACCTACAGTGAACTGTTTTTAAACGTATCATGGAAGCCTTAATCAAACGTATGGTGTAAGCTTAAATTTTCTTATCTATATAAGAAACTCACTACTCGAGCTAATCTACACATAAGCTACAACTTCTGATATAATTCAACTCATACCCAAAATAACCCGTACCCAAACTTTTCTTAGTTTCAACAAAACCAAATATTCAAATGGCAAATCTTCCAGTAGCATACGCTGAATCTTCAAATGCAGCAAACATTCATCGATTCCTTTGGTTTACTGATTTACCCAATCGTGAGAGGTATCAAAAACTCAAGAATCTTGAAGTTTTTTCTATTAGCGGTATTGATTGGTATCAAATGGAGATGTTTGATCCAAGTGGTTTACTGGCGAGATTACTACCACGTAATACGCCCTGGCGTCGTTTCTTCGACATCCTAGAACCGTCATACGATGAACTTGTATATGAGTTCTTGTCCACTTTCTATTTCAAATATGATAAAAGTCTTACCGATGAATCTATTCAATTTCTACTTTGTGGACAATCTCATAATCTGTCATTAACAGATTTCGCAGTTCATCTGGGTATATATACAGATGAAGAAGTTAAACAACCTATTTTTACGGAGGCTTCAACCTCTTATTCCTCTGAGGAAATGAAAGAATATTGGCTAGGCCATTCATCGAAAGCGTGGTGTAACAATAATAACTCTATGAAATTCACAGACCCTTGTTATGAATATATGCACCGTGTTTTAGCCAACACTATCACGGGGCGCAAGATTAATCAACATAGGGTTAGTGCTACCGACCTTTTCCATCTGCATAGTATTTTTGAGCAAGTTCCTTGTAATATTGCCCACGAGCTTGCTACATATCTTTTAAATCAACAAACAAATCCTCTGAGAAGTCTCATGGGAGGGTCTTAGATTACAAAAATATCAAAATCATTAGGTGTCTTAAGTGATCAGATTATCCAAGGATTATCTCCACCAAAGGCACCTGGGATTGTAAATTTTAACACTGTTAGGCTAACCCCTGTTCATAATTATACACTAAATCAACCATTCCAGTCGGAGGAAGCTCAAGGTATCTTAGAAAGTACCTCAACACAAAATTTACAACAATCATTGTTGCAGCTTCCTCAACCGTCTTTTTATCGATTTGATCTGCAACCACAACTGCCACCCGTAAAAGAACATATTACAACTAACCTATCTCAACCACTAGCACCGAACATCTTACAAAACATCTCACCTTTAGTTTTCGAGGAAGATTCAATGATGCAACAAACTTTGTTTGATGATAACATGATATTCCAAGAGCAGTTAGCATCAGAATCATTCTTGCAATCACCATTACCGCAACAATTTTTCCAATCACTATTAAACGAAGTAGAACAACAACCGCCACCAATTAATATAACAGAACCATGTACGGTACCTCAAATGAATCTACCTTCAGATTCAATAGGAGTCGAAGTGGCTAGGTTAAACGATCAGATTTGAATTTTGTCTAAACAAATAAAACGGCTGACACAAAGAAATAAATGGTTGGAAGACATGCTAAAACAAATAGCTAATCGTATGCAACTAACTCTACCACCTTCACCACCTTATAGTTCTGAGTCTGAATTTGATTCATTATATGATTAATTTCAAATGTAAGTTTGTTCACATCATAATAAACTATCAAATTATTATGATTAAATTGTTTAATACATACATTCTATTTTGTGTTTTTACCTACAAGTAATACATATATGATCATAAATAAGAAGTTTATGAATCATAATCAGTTGGCATGACCGGTTAGACCACACCGAGTAAAATGATAATGTGTAATTGACTTTGGTAATGGCTGGGAAAAAAACCTCCCGTTAGTGGAGTTTTCGTATAACAACAGTTACCACACCAGTATCCAGGTCGCTCCGTTCGAGGCATTGTACGGACGGAAGTGCCGATCACCTCTTTGTTGGGCAGAGGTTGGCGACAGTCAAATCACTGGCCCAGAAATTGTAGTAGATACAACCGAGAGGATTGCTCAGATACGACAACGAATGGCGGCAGCTCGTGACTGTCAGAAAAGCTATGCTGATAAGCAAAGGAAACCACTCGAGTTCCAGGTTGGGGATCGAGTGCTACTCAAACTCTCACCTTGGAAAGGTGTAGTTCGTTTTGGCAAACGAGGCAAACTCAATCCGCGTTATGTCGGACCATTCGAAACCATTGAGAAAATTGGCAAAGTCGCTTACAAGTTGAATCTCCCTGAAGAACTCAGCGGAGTTCACAACGTATTCCACGTGTCAAATCTGAAAAAATGTCTGTCATATGAGACCCTCATAGTTCCCTTGAAGGAGCTCACTATCGACGATCAGTTGCGATTCGTCGAGGAACCAGTTGTCACACCCTGGCTTTGCGGAAGCGTGGGTTTATTTGGTGTGACTTCTTAATACCATAGCTTAATCACAACAAAGCTATATGAAAATAAAACCATGCAGATCATCCATTGATTTAAGTTTGAAAAGTAAAATACCACAACATTGTCTTAAGGCGTTGACGCATGCAACGGAAATTACAACCTGATAACATAAAAACTTTGTTCTTAAGACGCAACCACAAATATAACATAAACACTGTTTAAGACTTGCGACTCGTCCAGGTAAAAGTCGCGACCCCTAAACGTGGATGATCCCGTAACTCTAACACAGCGGGAAAACGTAGCATACCGTGCCAGATCCTTAGTTCCCTGAAATACATGTAAGTTGGAAAAATCAACATAATGTTGAGCGAGTTCATGTGTAAGTGAGTATGTAAAACCCTTGTAAGTATAAAAACCCTGGTATGTAGCAAATAAGGAAATAAAGAGATCACCAATGGTTTGCAAGGCCATTGATATGTGTGAAGTGCAAGTAGGAAGACTCAAACCTAGCGGATTTATGCGTCGGGCACAAAGTCACCCCGAGGTCCGTTCTGTTTGGCCTGGGGCTGGGCTCGCTACACCCAGATAGATCTACCGCTCCTGTCCCTCGGTCCTACAATGAGGATTAATGATCCCAAGTTGCGCCTACCCACTCACATGATCTAAGTAGTAACCCTCCTTACGCTAAACATACCATATGTAAAAGTACTCGTAATCATAGTAACATGTATTTCACCCCCGCAGTTTAGAAAACTGAAAACAGTTAAGAGAAAAGGGGGACATGAACTCACTGTAATGCGTCCTCGATAACAGCAACTCAAACTCGGTCTGCAACACGACAACCTACAACGTGCTAATATCTATTAGACGAACGGCCGTGCCTTAGCTTAGAGTTTTAACATTCTTGGGGAAATAGTTAGACAACTATTTTGTGTTTATACTTCTTAATTATCGTATAAATAGATTCCTTCCCAAGGATGGGGTATTCGTACATGTATTATGTATTCGGTGACTTAAAGTATTGACAAAATACATTTTCAAGTCTCATTTCCAACACTTTAAAGTTTTATGTCAAAACTCATGGCGAGGTTTAATTCCGAGAAATAAAGTTAAACATACTTGTTAGAAAAATAATTTTTCTAAGTCTTGGTATTTTTAGAAAAAAATTCGCCAAAACTTCCCCTAAAAACGGGAGTGTCCGTGCTAATACGCACATCTTTTTCTTTTTGAAATCAACCCATGATCATCAACAATCAACCCTTACGTTTTAACACGCAAAACACTACCTTTGTCGTTTCAGTTTTAATATCTGAAAAACTGGACTGTTTTCGGACGATTAAATAAAATACTTAACTTATTCCAAAAATTCCCAAATTTTTGCAGAACGTCCTAATAGACCCACAAATTATTGTGTAAAAATATCTGGGTCTAGTTCATTATCAATAATTTATAGAAAATCGTTTACCGAACTGTGATCAGATTTGTTACATTCTGATCACAGTTTACGGAATAATTCATCTAAAATTCCTCGGAAGTCCGTCTGACAAAATTCCAGTTCGAGGGTCACAAATAAATCCGTGACCATTTTTGGTAAAAATTTCAGGGGCTGGTTCGGTTTAGGTTTCAAGTTGTGACTAAAAACGTATGACCCATTTTACTGCAGTTAAAATCAGCCTTAGCTGCTGTCACGAAAACAGACTTTTAAAATAGTAACCGACCTCAGAAAAATACAATTCCAGCGCCATTTTCTTCATTTTTCGAAAATAGACAATTTAGGCTTTAGAAATTCCGTTTTTCGATTCATTAAAGTCCGTTTACAACCTGTTGAAGGCGGCTGAAAAAGTACATCAGCATGTTATTTTAAAGTTTAAATGTTATTAAATCGTGTTACAAGTGTCCGATTAACGGGTTTAACAAGAAAACAACTTTTAAAGATCAAGTATGATTTAACCAACCCTCAAACCAACAAGATTCCGCTTCATGATTCGGACATAAGTAAACTTTTATGTAGCTTTTATGTTCATAACTCATGTTTCACATTTTCTAGCATTCTCATTATTTAGTAAATTAAACAACAACACATCATACTACATATCATAAATTCGAACAATATGAAACCAAGTGTAAAGAAACTTACTACTAGCACTAGGCTAGGGTAGAGATTCTAATGTGAAAAAGATGAGGAATTGATGGTGAAAAAGACTAGAACAAGTTCCTTTGATGGTCCTTCAAGAAGCACCTTCCATGGTTCACCTTAAAGCTTGAATGGCATGTGTAAATGAAGAAGATGATGATGTTTAAAGGTGATGGTGGTGTTTTCGGTTTGGGGCAGCCGAGACAAGAGGGAGAGAGAAGTGAAATGGAGTGTAAAATCTTTGTGAAATGATAGTGCTAATCCAAGTCCCATACTTATATCATCATTCTACAAATTATATGGAAGGATAAGCAAGAAACCTATCTAGTATAATATTAGATAAATCAAGAAGGCATGGTGAAAATCATTTGGTGGGTCCACAAGGGACTAAAACTCGGTTGGGGGGGGGGGGGTATGAGGTAAAAATGTAACTAAAGTGGTAAAGGGGTAAGTTAGAATGTAAGTAATGTGGTGAATTGATTTCTAGCGGGTGTTATGCCATACGGGGATCATGACAAGCCATAATTAGTGAAATAATGTTATTGACAAAAATTTTGTGTCTCGGGTAATGTACGGTTATCCGGTTAGGTAACGTCCCGTTAAAGTGTTTAATTAGTCCAACAAGGATCTTTTATATATATATTCTTGCAACACAAATTATTCCCGGCACATACTGGCCTTAGAGGCAATGTCTGCCTGATGCTGGTTATGTCAGCATGTTTAATGGGTATCCCGTATAGTGTGCTCACTGTGCTTTTGTGCATCAAGGTTGTCACTGACGTTTGTGTATAAATAATAGAGTGACAGTATAAAATGTGATGCATGAGCATGTATGTATCAGAAATCAGTAGGCAGTTTAATCACAGTTGTAAGCAAGCACAGTAATTAAGCAGTAATTAAATATTAATTAATTCGTACGGATACCTGGTTTAGTGAGGGTTGTCACATTCTCCCCCCGTTAAAGAAATTTCGTCCCGAAATTTAAGTTCTGCTACTAGATGCAGGGTTCTTAGGAAATAAATGGGGGTATTTCTCTTTCATTCGATCCTCACGTTCCCACGTGAATTCAGGTCCATGCCTAGCATTCCAACGAACTTTGACGAGTTTGACACTGCTCCTACGAGTTTTATTAACTTTCCAATCCGTGACCTCAACAGGTTCTTCAGTAAAGTGGAGCATGTCATCGATATGAACTTCGTCAGCAGGAATGATCACTGTATCTTGTGTTGGACTTTTTCTCAAATTGGATACATGGAATGTATCGTGAACACCATAGAGTTCAGCAGGTAGGTCCAACTTGTAGGCTACAAGCCCAATCCTTTGCAGAATTCTGAAAGGGCCAATGTAACGCGGATTCAACTTCCCACGCTTTCCGAAGCGTGCCACACCCTTCCAGGGTGAAACTTTCAATAAAACCATATCTCCAACTTGGAATTCCAAATGTTTCCGGTTTGGATCTACATAGGCTTTCTGTCTTTCGTGAGCCACTTCGATGCGTTTTCGAATCTGCGCAATCTTGTCTGTCGTCTCTTGGACGATTTCGGGACCAACAAGCTGCCTATCACCTGCGTCAGCCCAGCATAGGGGTGATCGACACTTGCGTCCGTAAAGAGCTTCAAATGGCGCGGCTCCAATACTGATGTGGTAGCTGTTGTTGTATGAGAATTCGGCCAGTGGTAAATGCTTATCCCAGCTACCACCAAGATCCATTACACATGCTCTCAGCATATCCTCCAATGTCTGAATAGTTCTTTCACTTTGGCCATTAGTTTGCGGATGGAATGCAGTGCTCAAATTCAATTGTGAGCCAAAAGCCTCTTGGAAGGATTGCCAAATCCTTGATACAAATCTCCCATCTCTATCAGAGATGATTGAGAGAGGCACTCCATGACGTGCAACGATTTCTCGCATGTATATTTCCGCAAGTTTACTCGTATTGTCCTTCTCTTTAATTGGCAAGAAGTGCGCGGACTTTGTTAGGCGGTCAACTATCACCCAAATAGTATCATGACCCCTGGGCGTCCTTGGCAACTTCGTTATAAAGTCCATTGAAATCTGTTCCCATTTCCACTTGGGAATTTCAGCTTTCACCTTGGCACACGTCAAACATTCGCTAACATAAACAGCAACGTCGCCCTTCATCCTGGGCCACCAATAATGATCCTTAAGATCCTGGTACATCTTATCCACACCGGGATGAATAGAGTACCGTGATTTGTGTGCCTCATCAAAAATAACTTTTCTCAACCCACCAAACAGAGGAACCCAAATCCTTTTCATAAAACATAACGTTCCTTCCTTGTTTGGTACTAATTGCTTCTCCATCCCACGGAGATATTCTTCTTCAAAGTTTCTTTCCTTAAGAGCTTCTTTCTGCGCGGCACGAATGCGCAGGGAAAGATCTGTCTGGATAATCATCTCCAAAGCCCTAACCCTTATGGGCTTGATCCTCTCTTTACGACTTAGGGCATCGGCGACCACATTCGCCTTCCCTGGATGGTACTTTATCTCGCAGTCGTAATCGTTCAACAATTCGACCCAACGTCTTTGTCTCATGTTCAGCTCTTTCTGGTTGAATATGTGCTGTAAACTCTTATGATCTGTGAAGATTGTACACTTCATACCATATAGGTAGTGTCTCCAGATCTTTAATGCAAATATCACTGCGCCTAGTTCCAAATCGTGTGTGGTATAGTTCTTTTCATGTACTTTCAACTGACGTGACGCGTAAGCTATAACTTTCTGGCGTTGCATCAAAACGCAACCCAATCCTTGACGTGAGGCGTCACAATATACCACGAAATCATCTGTACCTTCCGGTAGTGCTAAGATCGGCGCATTGCAGAGCTTGTCCTTTAACAACTGAAATGCTTCCTCCTGTTTGCTTCCCCAATCAAACTTCCTATCCTTCTGTGTGAGCGCGGTCAGTGGTTGAGCAATTTTTGAAAAATCCTCAATGAATCTTCGATAATAACCAGCCAAACCTAAGAACTGGCGAATCTCGGTCGACGTCTTTGGAGTCTCCCAGCTCTTTATCGCCTCGATCTTTGTGGGATCAACATGGATTCCATCCGTATTCACTACATGTCCAAGGAATTGGACTTCTCGTAGCCAAAACTCGCACTTCGAGAATTTGGCATACAACTGTTCCTTTTTCAGCAACTCCAAAATAGCTCTTAAGTGCTGTTCGTGTTCAGCCTTTGTCTTTGAATAAATCAAAATATCGTCGATGAATACAATCACGAACTTATCTAGATACGGCTTGCAGACTCGGTTCATTAGGTCCATAAAAACAGCAGGCGCGTTTGTCAACCCAAACGGCATGACTAGGAACTCGTAGTGTCCATAACGAGTTCTGAAGGCTGTCTTCGGGATGCTCTCTTCTTGTATTCTTAGCTGATGGTATCCAGATCGAAGATCGATCTTAGAGTAAAAGCTTGAACCTTGGAGCTGATCGAATAAATCATCGATTCTTGGCAGAGGGTATCTATTTTTGATCGTCAGCTTATTCAACTCCCGGTAGTCAATACACATACGAAAACTACCGTCTTTCTTTTTGACAAATAAAACTGGAGCTCCCCAAGGTGAGAAGCTTGGTCAGATGAATCCTTTGTCAAGTAACTCCTGGAGTTGTGTCGACAACTCCTGCATCTCTGACGGTGCAAGTCTATAAGGTGCCCTAGCTACAGGCGCGGCGCCTAGAACTAAGTCAATGTGAAATTCCACTTGCCTTTGGGGTGGCAATCCTGGCAAGTCCTCTGGAAAGACTTCAGGATATTCCCTCACGATAGGGATGTCTTCGATTTTCGGCTCAGCAGCTTTCTTATCCACGATGTGTGCCAGGAAGGCAGCACATCCCTTTTGTAAACACTTACGAGCTTTCAGGCACCTGATAATTCTTAAAGGCGTATCCCGCTTCTCCCCATGAACCACAATTGTTTCTCCATCTTCGGTTGGGATACGAATGACCTTATCATGAGAAACAATTTCAGCATTGTTTCTTGATAACCAATCCATTCCTACTACCACGTCGAAGCTTCCCAGCTGGACTGGTAGTAGATCCAAAGTAAACTCACGCTCTCCCAACTCGATTACACATCCTCTGACCACTTCATTGGCTTCTACTAACTTTCCATTAGCCATTTCAATTGAGTAAGGAATATCTAATTTACTAGCGGCTAAACCAAGCATATTCTTAAACTCTAACGATACGAAGCTATAATCGGCACCAGTATCAAATAAAACGGATGCAAAGCGTTGGTTTACAGGGAACGTACAGTAACAACATTGGGATCCTGGCGCGCTTCCCTCGCTTCGATATTGAAAACCCTTCCCCGTGCTTGGTTCAAGTCT
>JARYGA010018801.1:0-87459 GCA_030545235.1 Helianthus tuberosus
TTACCACGTTGTCTAGGGTCGTAAGGGTAAGCGATCTAATAAATCGCTTATACCTTCGAACCCGACCCATTTGGTCGATCATTAGGATCCGACCAAACACATTAGGTGACCATAGTATATAGGGAATAACCTTCCGAGGTTATACCTTATGGTCGCTTCGTTTAAGTAGTTGTATGATAGGTAGTTTATATGCCTTAGGTAAATTACCAAAATACCCCTTTGATGCCAAAATTCATTTTAAACATATGTAACATAACCTATGACCTCTAAACTGATTTATCAACAATATTAAACATGTTAAGGCATATTCTATTTGTCATAGGACTAGTTAGGCGGTCCGAACGCATTTCACGCGAACGACGCGTTAAAGTAGCATAAGCTACCTAAACGGGTTGTAATGGGTCGTAAGCACTTAGGCTAGGTTTCATTTAGTATGTAGGCTTTGTTAAACCATACTACATGAGCTCCCATACTCATTTGGTTTACGAGCCCTCATTTTATCCGATCCTCCGATATAGGTCCGGTTTATTAACATAGTTACCTATATTAGGTGCCGTTTGTTTCCGTGATCTCTAGCATTACTTGGTGGTTATCTTAGGACTTCTGAGCAATCTCAAGTGAGTACATAGACCCCTCTTTTACTGTTTTCCAAACTGTTTTGGGGTGAAACACATGTGCCTACTTGTTACTTTCGTGCTTTCCTGTTTTCATATCATATACTTGTTATGTTCATTAGTACACTATTAGTACATGATTTACATTACATTTCATGCTATGTATGCCCATTGTGTGTGTACTTAGTACATTGTTTTACATTACATTTTATGCTATGTATGCCCATTGTGTGCGTACTTAGTACATTGTTTTACATTACATTTCTGCTATGTATGTTGACTGATAGCATGCTAGCACATTGATTTACATGACTTTTCTGCTTTGTATGTTAACTTAGCATACCTAGTACATTGTTTTCATATGACATGTATACAACTGATATAACATTTGGTTTGCACAAACGAGACTTTTATACGTTCATTAACATTTGCTACGCCGCTCGGTAGTAAGTACTAGTACCATAGGACTTGACAAATCCCATTCCTGACATCCCGGGTTTGTTTGGATGTAAGGAATGACTGAATCCGAAAACATTTCTTTTGATAACCTTGACTAAAAGGGTTATCCGACTGTCTCAAGGCTTGAATGTATGCGTTAACTTACCACATAAATGTTTGTATCAATGTAACATGCATTACTTTGCAAAACATAACTTTTTGATATATTCAAAATACTTTGTTTTGTACATTTCTACATTTGGATTATGTGACAATACTTTACTTACAATACATAACATTTGTTACACATTACTTGACTACTTTTGGACTATAAACATTTGACATGGTTTATACAAGGACTTTTCGACAATTGATTTAAACATGGACTTTATACATTGGTGGTTTGTTTAAGTGATTTAAGTAACGAGGCGTGTGTAATATGATACAAGCATGGTGGATACGTCGCTGGTACTTCCTATATATAAGTGTTTGTATTATATTACATATCATAGCATTATTTAAATCATTCAATTTGGACTTATACATTTTACACAAGTAACACGATTTCCACAAGACTTTGGTTTACAAACAATTTACTTTATACAACTCATTTTACTTGGTTATACATTTAACCATACATTATACTTTTATTTATACATATCATTTGATCTTATCGCTTTTTAAATGACTTACAAAACAAAACAATTTACAAGGTTCATGACTGACTTTTACTAAACAACTTTTTCTTAAACTTAAGTCATGAATCCTATTTTCACAAAACCTATGTATCTCATAGGCATTTTTATGCTGACGTACCTATTTTCACATGTGTTTTCAGGAGCTTTTGCATAGGATGATGATCGTGACACTAGGGCGGACCTGTGCCTTAGAGACTTAAAATGAAGATAGACTTAGTTTAATTATGTTATAAACTCTTTGATTCCTGTTTAAAACAATGTAACTCTTATGTTGATAAATAAAATACAACTTTGTATGCCATGGTTACGAAACAATTAATTCTGTTACAACACTCCCCGACGTTTTCCGCCACGTTTTGTATGTTATACGTGGTCGGGGTGTGACAGGTGGATACCAGTTTTACTTCTTATACGGCTTGGGATGATCTTAGGATAGTGCAAGATGAAGTTCAATGGGCTAAGGTTGTGTGGTTTCCTCAAGCTATCCCAAGGCACGCTTTTCTCATGTGGTTGATTCTTAACAGAAAATTAAAGACACAGGATATTATGAGTAGATGGAACTCGTCGGGTAATGCTAATCTAAACCTGATGTGTTGCTCGCTTTGTATTAGAGGCCCCGATTCCCATGATCACTTATTCTTTGAGTGTGAGTATGCTTCTAGAGTTTGGGATGGGGTGAAAGACCGGGCAGGTATGGTTTCTATCCAGCATCATTGGAGCCAGATTCTGGACTATTTAATGGTTATAGCGACTTCCAAATCAGCTAAACATATTATTTCTAAATTGGTGGTTAGTGC
The DNA here is from genome assembly GCA_030545235.1 of Helianthus tuberosus. Lineage (NCBI taxonomy): Eukaryota > Viridiplantae > Streptophyta > Magnoliopsida > Asterales > Asteraceae > Helianthus > Helianthus tuberosus. Next base: position 2,548 of record JARYGA010018801.1, read on the forward strand.
CGCTGCCTATTTTGTTTGGGATGAGAGGAATGCAAGACTCTTCTCGACTAGGAAGAGAAATACAGAGCAACTTGTTGATGTTATCCTAAATACAGTAAGGATGAAGCTTCAGACAATGCGGTTCAGAACGTCCAATCAGACAGAAAGAGTGTTACAACAATGGATGTTGCCTCGTGGTTTGCTGGTAGCGGATGATGATTGTGGCTAGTGTCTTGTGTTTTGTTTTTGTTTGTAGTGGCCTCCTTGTTTGTTAGGAGTGTGTCTATTCTGGTGGTATTTTTTCCTCGTTTGTTTCGAGTTGTAACTCCCTAGCGGCATGTCGCTTGGGAGAACTGTGAAGTGATTTTGCTTCTCACTTGGTTTTTGTTTTGATATAAAATTCACCGGGGTAACCCTTTACCCAAAAAAAATGTATACTACCATCTACAAACAACACATGTATTGCACATCAAGTAATTATAAAAACACACTTGCAAATAAGTAACAAGTTAAGCCGAATAGAGACCTTGAAACTCGAGTTGTCACATTATCCCCAACTTGAAAGAAATTCCGTCCCGAAATTTAGCACGTGGTTACTGAGGAAGCTAGTTGTGTTGTGTAGTTTACTGGTTTTCCTGGGGTGTCACATCATCCCCCCGTTGGTTTGGAATTTCGTCCCGAAATTCTGTAGTAGCTTCAGCCTCAGTAGTGGTTGCACTGTTTCCGAATAACTGGGGATACTTGAGTTTCATTTGATCTTCTCGTTCCCAGGTAAACTGTCACACCCCGACCACGTAAAACAACGAAATGTGGCGGAAACATCGGGGAGTGTTGTAACAGAATTAATTGTTTCACAACCATGGAAATTAAAGTTACATTTTATTTATCAAACAAGAGAGTTACATTGTCTTAAAACAATAAACAAAGAGTACATAACATAAATTAACTAGTTCTTGCTTCGTTTTAAGTCACTAAGGCATAGGTCCGCCTAAATGTGTCTCGATCATCCTATGGAACAGCTCCTGAAAACACATGTGAAAATAGGTACGTCAGCATAAAAATGCCTGTGAGATACATAGGTTTTGTGAAAATAGGATTCATGACTGGCGTTTAAAGAAACTGTTTAAAAGAATAATGTATGTTTAAAAGAAACTATTTGACCATGAATCTTGTTGAGTGGTTCCTTTCATAAGTCATTTGAAAAGTGATAAATAAACCAAACGATATATATATGTTTAAAAGAATAATGTATGGTTAAGTGAATAACCATGTAAAATGAATTTGTATAAGTTAAGTTATTTGTAAAACGATGTTTATGTGAAGATTGTATTGTAGATGTAATATGTCTAAACTGAAATGGTTTAAATAACGCTATGATATGTAATACCATAAAAGCACTTATATATAGGAAGTACCAGCGGCGTATCCACCATGTTTTTATCGTATTACACGCCGCCTCGTTACTTAAATCACTTACCCAAACAACCACCAAAATGTAATGTTTAACAATTGTAGAAATGTTTATGTGTGGTCAAATACGGTTTACACAGTTCAACAGTTACAAACGGTTCACAAAATCAAATGGTTATAACGGTTCACATGGTCAAATGGTTATAACGGTTCACATGGTCTAATGGTTACAACGGTTCACATAGTCAAGTGGTTACAACGGTTCACATGGTCAAATAGTTACAAACTGTTCAAAATGTAGTATAATGTGTTCATATGCTGGATGAGCATATGCAACAAATTGTAATGTAAAACAATGTACTAAGTATGCTAAGTTAACATACAAAGCAGAAAGGTCATGTAAATCAATGTGCTAGCATGCTCAGTCAACATACATACCAGAAAAGTCATGTAAATCAATGTGATGTAAATCATGTACTATATTTTTTTTTTTTGGGTAAAGGGTTACCCCGGTAAATTTTATAAATCAACCAAATAAGTACAAGGGTGTGCCAAAGCGAACACACCTACTAGACTTGGTATACCAAGACTAGGAAATCCAAAAAACACAAAACAACCAGGACACAGACTTAAGAAAGACAGCCACAAACAAAGACAGCCAAAAACAAATATGAGCAACTACATAATTAGAATTCTAGCCCGGATCATCTTCCTCATCATTAGAATAGATCTTCCAAGCCGTTAGCAATCTGTTACGGCTAGCATTCCCACGAAATTTGAACCCCGTGAGCTTTAACTGGACCGTGTTCTTGATTATCTCCATATCCGATTCAGCCGAGTTATGCTTATGAGAAAACAATCTATTATTTCTTTCTTGCCATATGAAGTACGTCGTAGCTGCAATGAGAATCTTACCCACAATGACATCCATGTTCTTCGAAGAAGCCGTCTATTCCATCCAAGCCGAAATGGAGACCCAAGAATCATTTACACTCACCAAGTTAACCATAGTTTTCACATTATTCCAGACTTTTGACGCAAAGCTGCATTGGAAAAAAAGGTGATCACGCGAGTCCCGATCAAAGCAACACAGCGGGCAACACATAAGTCTAAGATTCGTATCACTTCCTGCTTCCCAGCTAGTCAGACGATCCTGAGTTTTGAGTTTGTTCCTGATGACCAACCACAAATGAAATGAGTGTCTCAGAATACACTGAGCAAACCATATCATATCGGACCATGGAACCGTATCACCTCGGCTTCTAATATTATTCCAAACTTCCTTTGAGCTAAAGTAAGTATTATTGCCTTCCAAGTCTTTCCAGGTAGGTTTATCCGTAACATTATGGACAAGATTTGGGACCTGTAAGTTTATCAAGACCGGAAAAAGATCATACCAAGCCTGAGGCCATCTCCACTGGCCTGAATCATCAACTACATCAGCAACCGTGGACTTCATATTAAAACCAGCATTGGAAATAATTCTCGGCATGATAATCGGACTCAACGGGCACCAATTATCACACCATGCATTAGTTTGAGCACCACTTTTGATAGACATACCAATGTAAGGACGCACCAGGTTTCGGATTGACAAAATCTTTCGCCATCCCCAGCTCATACTACCCGTGCAAGGAACCTCCCAAAAACTCCTACCCTTAAGTTTATAAGAATGTATCCACTGAACCCGGAGAGAGTCCCTCTTCGATATGATACTCCAAATATGGTTTGCCATGAGAGCCTTGTTAACATCCATAATGTTTCGAATACCCAATCCACCTTCTCTTTTAGGCAAGCAAACATCGGACCAGCGAACTTTAGCTCGAACTCTGCCAATAGAACCAGCATTCCATAAGAACCGACGCATCCTCTTCTCCAATTCAGAAATGACACGAGCTGGAAGAATGAAAACAGACGCCCAGTAAATGTGCATAGAAGATAACACTGAATTTATAAGTTGAAGCCGACCCGCAAAAGACAAAGACTTTGAAATCCAACTTGTAATCTTACTCTCCATACGATCAATCAAAATTTGACAGTCTTTAAAAATAAGCTTTGTGGATATAAGTGGCACCCCAAGATACCGAACCGGAAGACTTCCTTCTTGGAAAGGCATCAAAGAAAGGATCTCCTGCTTTACAAAAGTAGAAACATTCAAAAAATAGGCCGTACTCTTGGATGGGCTCGGAACTAACCCTGACCAGCTAGTGAAAGTTTCCAAAGCATCTCTAACCTTCTTAACCGAGTAACTATCAGCATGAACAAAGATAAACAAATCATCCGCAAAAGAAACATTGATAATTCTCTGCTTAGCACATTGATGATGAAATTTAAACGACAAATTTGAGTTGGCCATACTTTGAAGCAATAACGAGAGAACCTCCATGATAAGGGTAAATAAATAAGGCGACATCGGGTCTCCCTGTCTCAATCCCCTCTTCCCTTTAAAGAACCCATGAAGATTACCATTAACACATAACGAATATGAAGCCGTGGAAACACATGTCATAATCCACTCAACCATTTGATGATTAAAACCAAACCGAATAAGAATAGCTCTCAAAAAAGACCAACTCACCGTATCATAGGCCTTTTGAATATCTATTTTAAAAGCACATCTCACAGGGCCTCTATTCAGATGATAATTATGCATAAGCTCCTGAGTTAGGAGTATATTATCTGATATTTTCCTTGTTGGAACAAACGCGGATTGATTAATACTAACCAACGCCCCCAAACTCCCTTTAATCCTATCCGTTATGATTTTGCTGATACATTTATAAAGCACATTACAACATGAGATAGGCCGATAATCCAAAATAGAATCCGGAATATCTTTCTTAGGAATTAAAGCAAGGATTGTGTGATTTAATTGCTTGAGGAGCTTACCATTCGCAAAAAAAATCCATAATTGCATCCGTAACTTCATTGCCAATAATATCCCAGGCATTTTTGAAAAAAGCTGACGTATAACCATCCGGCTCAGGAGCCTTGTTTTCACCAATATTAAACATAGCAGTTTTTATTTCCTCACGGGTAACTTGCCGAATCATATTAGAAGCTTCTTGTGGGCTAAGAACATTAAAAGAGATATCATCCAGATTAGGCAAAACAACCTGATCCTCAACTCCAAGAAAGTTCGAGTAGTGATTGACTAAAGCATCCGCCACCCTACTACCTTCATAACGGTTTCCAGCCAAATCTTTGACACTATGAATCTTGCTTCTAGCATTGCGACTTTTCACTACATTATGGAAATATTTCGTGTTCGAGTCTCCCGCACACAACCATTCAACTTTTGACTTTTGTTTAAGTAAGCATTCCTCATCATAAGCAGCATTCTGATAATCATGAAGACATGTAGCTTCTAATTGACGAAGATGGCCATCCAACGGATTCTTGTCAACAAGCTCTTGAATATCGTCCAACTTTTTCCTAAGATCCAACACCTTAGTATGCAAGTTACCTTGGTTGAATAAAATCTTCCTTAAGTGCGGTTTAAGATTGATGAGTTTCCTAGTAACCGAAAACATATTAACCCCTTGAACCGTTACCCTCCATTCTCGCTCCACACACTTCATGAAATCTGGCTTGGATGTAATGAAATTAGGAAACTTGAAAGGTTTAGGTTTCTTCTCAATCACGGATCCCAATTTCAGAATACAAGGCGTGTGGTCAGAAACTCGAAAAGGATGGAACATGACAAAAGTGAAGGGATTTTAACATGTTTATCAAAGCAATTTCATCCATATGAAATAAAAACGCAGCAGAAATAATGTTTAAAACATGTTAATTTTATAAGATATAAAACCATTTATATGCAAAATCCCAAAACCCGGATCCATATATGAAGATGCATACTATCATACACAACCATAGGGTGTTTAGAAAACTACCTTCTTGGAGTAATAGGATGATGAAAAGGATGATGCTTCAAGAATGGTTGCCTTCAAGAGTAGAAGGCCTCAAGCTTGTATACCCCAAGCCTTCCAACAAACACCTTAGTTTTAGCTAGGATTTCTACACTTATGAACTCACTATTGAAACCCTCTTGAAGCCATCATATGGCCGAAAATATGAGAGGAGGTTGTGGAGTTCTTGCACTTGATTTATGAACTTGAAAAAGCCTACTAGATCAACCATACATGACCCGATTGTTAGAGAGTCTACACTTGATTTCTCAAAAGGAAAAACTCTCTTGATAGGCATGTTATGGCCGAAATTTTTAGAGCCATTTCTCTAGAGCTTCTTCAAGTTCATCTCTTCCATCTCTCCTATTTTTGTCATACAAAATGTTAATAAAAGTAGTGAGAGAATGTGCCACCCAATTCACCCAATGCATGAACATCTAAACATGCATAAATGCATGTATTTCAATTGGACCACAATGGTCTTGGAAAGACCATCCAATCAAGATCCTCTAACTTGCATGCATTGTGATTTGCCACTTTTGTCTTGGGAAGAGGGGGGGGGGTGGCCTAGCTTTATTTTTTTTTTTTAAATTCAATTCTTTTTTATAAAATTTAAGTATTAGTTTATATTTATAACTTTTTTAAATATAACACTACATAAATGCAAGACTTTATACAATCTTTTAAAATGTTATTTAACCAATTAAATAACAAAATAAAATATTCTCTCAAAATAAATTATCCATATAATTTATTAGCTTATCAAGTGTAATTATTTAGAAAACCAGTTTCTAAAATTGTAAGTGTTAATATTTATTTGTTTGATCATATCACAAATAAATAATACAAGTGTTTGTCTAGCTTGTTATTGGGTATGACTCGACTTGGATCATAACGTACTAGCCACATCAATTTAATATGTGTCTTGGGCATACAGAGTCCAACAATCTCCCACTTGCACAAGATACATAGAAGATTGATGCAAGCAGTAAATGACGCCTAACTACGGTTTACTACCCCCAATACGTATGACTATATTTGCCATTCAATAACATCATCCCTTTCAAGTCCCTTACTTGTACATGATTTAGGTGAATCTATCATTTATCCTTTCGTTACAGATGTCATGTTAAATCCAGAGACATAGAGTGATCACTCTCTGTTGATTTAACTTTAGCAGGCCTTAGACATCTTACTCTCAACGAATAAGAGGAACAAATCCCATCTTGACTACATACGTCTCTCACAATCACCTTGTACCACACCTGAGCTTAGCCTTATGTACTGTCATATTACTGACAGCGAAGAAATGAGTCAAGGTACAATATTTGGTGAATATCAAGACCCAATATGTATCTCAGGTCTGAGGATACTATGATATTCTCCTTTACTCAAATTTACTTATGATCAATCACAGATGATTCCATGCAGTAATATTTGAGAGCGAGTCAGTCCAATATTTGTATCCCACAAATATCTATGAACTTTGGCAGCAACACTTTGCTCTATATTCATACCTAATGAATATCCACCAATCCAAGTTCATAATAGTCTTACATTCATATTTTTTCCCACAAGTATGATCGACTACGGACATTTAGAATAAGTAACTTATTCATGGATTTAAACATGCTAAAAAGGAACATAACTCAAAATACCATAAAGAGTTATATTATCAATTGTTCCAATATCCAAATACAAAATAGATCAAATCCAATCACTAGAATATCGAAGTCCTAAGGCACAAGTATGACCCTTTCATGCTTTGCCCATTCAAGGAGCTTCGTGAGTGGATCCGCAATATTTTGATCAGTGTGAACTTTGCGAATACATATCTTTCCCTTTTTCAACTTCATCCCTTATGTAGTTGAAATTCCGCTCAATGTGCCCAGTCTTTTGATGTGCACGAGGTTCCTTGATTTGAGCAATCGCACCATCGTTATCACAAAGATCTCTAGGGTCCTGAATGGTAGGGACTACCATAGATCGACAATAATTCAAGTGGCGGATCCATATGAATTTCCTCGATCAATGAAGCGGCGATGTATTCTGATTCTGTAGTGGACAATGCTACCCTGATTGTGATCGAGAACCATCTCGATCAGTTTGGAAACTCGTATCCATGTAACCTTTTACAATGAATTCCGAAACTCGCATCCCTGTAACCTTTTACAACGAGTTCCTTTCACCAGACATATATTATAAATATATTCTTAGTCCTTCTAAGGTATTTTAATATATATTTTAACAGTCACCCAATGACCGTTATTCGCTGGTATCTACTCGTCATGCTTAAAGCGCATAACTTGTCCAGTCTAGTGCATATCATTACATACATAATGAATCCTATAGCTGACGCATATGGGATTCCCTTCATTCTTTCCTGCTCATCCTTTGAGCTTGGACATTGAAATGTTTTCAATATTGTCCCCTTTTTGAACAGGTACCAAAACTTTCATAAAGTTCTATATCTTGAACCTTTTCAAGACTTTGTAAATGTATGCACTTTAGTTTAAACCTATCAAGTGCCTTGATCTATCCCTATAGATCTTTATTCCCAAAATATAGGCGACTTCACCAAGATCCTTAATGGAAGAACAACTTCCAAGCCAGGCTTTTACACCCTCCAAGGTTGGAATGTTATTTCCAAATAGTGATCGACATATCATACTAAGAAAGTAATGATGCTCCCACTAGCCATCTTATACACACAAGCTTCATCGACGTTCTTGATGAATCCATATTCCCTAATCTCTTCATCAAAACGGTGATTGCAACTTCTAGATGGTTGTTTCAATCTATAGATTGATTTCCTTAACTTGCATACTTTGTCAGGATGTTTTGGATCGACAAAACCTTCAGGCTTAACTATATAGACATCTTCCTCAAGATATCTATTAAGGAAAGCCGTTTTGACATCCATTTGCCAAATCTCATAATCATATTGTGCAAGTATGGCAAATGATATCCTAGTTGACTTTAGCATCTCCACGGGCGAGAGGGTCTCATCATAATCAACCCTTTGAGTTTGAGTGAAACCTTTTGCTACAAGTCTCGCTATACAAGTATTCAAGTTACCTTGCATATCGGTTTTCTTCCTGAAAACCCACTTACTTTCAACTACTTTGGAGTTAAGAGGTGCTACAACCAATTCTCATACTTGGTTGTCATACATGGACTGCATCTTTACGTTCATGGCTTCAAGCCATTTTTTACAATCGAATTTTGACATTGCATCATGGTATGTGGTTGATTCACCTGAATCTACCACGTAGCATCCATCTATGAAAAATCCATACCTTTCAGGTGGACTACTAATTCTACCAGATCTGCGAACGCTTTGTGTGTGTTGATCAACCACTTGATCGTTTTTCAACAACCTTTTGTTGAGTGCTAGTTTTAACCAAACGTGTATCGGCTTGTGGTTCTTGATCCTTATCAAGTTCCACTTGTTCTATTAATTCCTTCCACAAAGAACTTAGCTTCCAAGAACTCAGCCTTTTGAGCAATAAATACCTTTTGCTCTGTTGGATCGTAGAATTAATATCCTATACCATCTTTAGGATATCCTACAAAGATACACTTAGTGGACCGTACTTCCAATTTGTTTGGGGTGTATTGCTTCACATAAGCTTCACAACCCATACCTTTAAATATGATAATGATGGAGCCCTTCCATGCCATATTTAAAAGGTGTCTTATCCACTTTCTTGGTTTGGGCCATATTTAATATACGAGCTACGGAGAGCAAAGCGTAACCCCAAAATGATAGAGATAATTCGCTCCTAGCCATCATAGATCTAACCATTTCTAATAGAGTTCGACTCCTCCTCTATCAAAACGAAGAATTTTAAAAGAGTTGATTTTGTACTTCACTTTTGAAGATTCTGAACGTTTCAAAACTTCTTCTTTGTGTCAAGTACACATAACCTTAACTACTATAGTTGTCGGTAAAAGTAATGAAGTATTTTTCACCATTCCTAGTCATTGGCTTAAAAGGATCACATACATTCGAATGTATGATACCTAATAAATCTTCTTTCCCTTTCCCACTAAGGGATTACTTGGTCATTTTCCTTGTAAATAAGATTCGTATGTATCAAATGAACCAATTTCATTTGTTTCCAAAAGACAATTCTTTCAAAGTGTTTACATGCGACATCTTTTTATATGACCAAGGCGATAATGCCAAGGATAGGTCTTACTCAAATCCATTTTGAGTTTGTTGGTGATTGCTTGGTACATTGAACTATCAAATGATGTATTATTATGAACCAATTCATAACTACCATTTGAAGGCATAGTTTTAAAGTAAAACATGTCATTCATCGAAATATAAATGTCATTGTTTACAAACTTTAAATCAAAACCATATTGTCTTATAAGGGAAACTTGAATAATGTTCCTAGTCAAACTAGGAGCATTCAAGACATTTTAAAACAATTTCCAAACCATTTGGAAGTTTTAAAACATAGTCTCCTTTCTTGTAATGTTTATTTCTTTTGAACCTTTTGTAACGAATTGCAAACATGAGTTCCACATCCGGTATCTAATACCCATGTGTTAGAAGAAATAACATTAAGGTCAATATGTATCATTAAGATTGTACCTAAGGCTTGTCTAGCATCCCTCTTGTTTTCAACTCTTTGAGATAGGTTGGACAATTCCTATTTAAATGCCCTATCTCACCACACTCAAAGCATGGATCGTTCATGGCAATCTTTTCCTTCTTCTCTTTTGGTTTCGGTGGTTTCGCTTTAGTCTTTCTAATCATTTCCCTTTGAATTACCCGTTTCCATTTTTAATATTTGCTTTGGTGTCGGGGTGATGCCCTTTCTGGTTGCCTCCCTCATTGATCGTTAGAATGGATAAAAAAAAAACTTTTTACCCATATTGAGCCTTTCTAGGTGATCAATGTGGCTTTTCATCTTAAAGACATAAGATGAGACCGATTGGTTTTCCTCCATTCGACATGCATGAAGTGCTCGAACCGTTTCGAAACGTTCAACCCTTAGGAACATTTCCTACAATTGGTTAATCATGTCGTATGCTCATGATGTTCAAAACCTTTTGAATCTTGGGAATCATAATTCCTAACATGAGGCAAGAGGCTTGCGTAGTATCCTCGATATACTTAATCCAATCGTTATAGGCATCCTTATCTTCCATAAAATGTTCATCGGGATTAGGATCGTTTAACACATAGGATATCTTTACTTGCTTGAGAATGATTCTTAAGTTTCGATATTAATCCATAAAGTGTTTTGATTGAAACGATCCTTTTTAAGGATTGTTTATAGTGATAGGTTACAGACGGTTTGGGTAATATTGTTAGCGGCCATCTACAAAATTTAACAAGGTTCAATTTTAGTATTTTTGATATTATTATATTTTAATCATTAATACCCTTTTGTGTCTTAAAGACAATTAATAATTAAAATCTAGAATCCAACGTTACATTTAAATATTGGTTAAGTGACCTTTATCCCTCTATTTAAATTAACAAGGTAGTCAACGTTTGACAATTGCAACTCTTTGCAACTTCTAGCCATATGGGATCGGTTAAACATCTTTATGTTTAGTTGGCATGTTTAATCCTATCAACACCTTTGTTCCCCATGCTTCGGTGACCCTAAGTTCATGGTTTCCAAATCAAGTCGTCCAACTTACACACACGTGTGAGTTTATTCACATAAGTGGTTAGGTGACCTTTATCCCACAAACATGGTAAACCCACCTCGAACATACAAGTTCCCTCAAATGTGGTTAGGTGACCTTTATCCCACAATAAGAGTTCCCAAGTGTTTCGAGTGTTGTATAAAAGGATGGTGTTTGACTTGTTTTATAAAAGGGTTTTCAATATTTCAAAATTCTAGTTTAGAAAATATTATGTACCATACATTTGCATGCATTCAAATCAATGGTACTTCAGTGAAAACAAATTTTCAAGGTTCTTTTTAATAAAACCCATTTTATTATAAAATCATTAATTTTTAATAAAACCTTTATTAAACATTTTAATGATTTTGTCAAGAACCAATTTTACGCTTGTTGTTGATTATTAGTTTGTTAAGTCATGCATATCTACATATCATCTAAACAACAAAATAAACAACCACACAAGCATAACAATAGGTGCATAACCATAGCCAACTATTTTGACAACACTTGTTAGCCGAAACAAGTGTGCCAAAAGGTCCTTCCTAAAGGGTGAAAAATGACACAAGTAATGTGTCGATGAACTCCCACTTGATCTCGCATCCAAATGCTTCAAGTCTCCATCTTGTGTTGTGATTTCTCCACCTTCTTTGAGCTTCCAAAAGTCTTTTATTTTCAGCTCCAAACTCCTTTGGACTCCAAAATGAGTTTTGGTTATCGGGTTAAAATCCCGTTGAGAACGATGAAGTTCTTTGGACCGAATATTATGGTCCAAACCGAAACCACATTTTTGTGTGCATCTTCTTTTACAAAATATATCCTAATACATTTTTTCTAGTAAAATAACATGCACCTAATCTATTTATTTTACATTCCAAATGAAAATAAATAAATTACATATCTTCTAATGGAAGAACAAAATAATAATTATTACAACCCATTGAAATAATAAATCACAACACAATCATTCAACACAAGGTCATGGCTAGGTCATATGCACCAAAATATATATCCAAATATATATATATATATTAATTTCAAGAAGCATAAAAAAAGGTTCCCTTTTATAAACATTTTCGGCTATGTTCAAAAAACCGAAAAGGTAAGTTTTGTCCAAACAAACAAATCATCCATATGAAATAAATTTTTCAAGATTCTCTTATGCATGTAAGAAAATAATCTTGAAAAACAAAGGGTTAACCATGTTAAAATTTTCGGCCATAGGGTTTTCTTCAAACCCGAAACCCGAAATTTTTAATCTATTGAAGTATGCACTCATATAAGCGGCTCTAGATGCCATTGAAGGGATTTTAACATGTTTATCAAAGCAATTTCATCCATATGAAATAAAAACGCAGCGGAAATAATGTTTAAAACATGTTAATTTTATAAGATATAAAACCATTTATATGCAAAATCCCAAAACCCGGATCCATATATGAAGATGCATACTATCACACACAACCATAGGGTGTTTAGAAAACTACCTTCTTGGAGTAATAGGATGATGCTTCAAGAATGGTTGCCTTCAAGAGTAGAAGGCCTCAAGCTTGTATACCCCAAGCCTTCCAACAAACACCTTAGTTTTAGCTAGGATTTCTACACTTATGAACTCACTATTGAAACCCTCTTGAAGCCATCATATGGCCGGAAATATGAGAGGAGGTTGTGGAGTTCTTGCACTTGATTTATGAACTTGAAAAAGCCTACTAGATCAACCATACATGACCCGATTGTTAGAGAGTCTACACTTGATTTCTCAAAAGGAAAAACTCTCTTGATAGGCATGTTATGGCCGAAATTTTTAGAGCCATTTCTCTAGAGCTTCTTCAAGTTCATCTCTTCCATCTCTCCTATTTTTGTCATACAAAATGTTAATAAAAGTAGTGAGAGAATGTGCCACCCAATTCACCCAATGCATGAACATCTAAACATGCATAAATGCATGTATTTCAATTGGACCACAATGGTCTTGGAAAGACCATCCAATCAAGATCCTCTAACTTGCATGCATTGTGATTTGCCACTTTTGTCTTGGGAAGAGGGGGGGCGGCCTAGCTTTATTTTTTTAAAAAAAATTCAATTCTTTTTTATAAAATTTAAGTATTAGTTTATATTTATAACTTTTATAAATATAACACTACATAAATGCAAGACTTTATACAATCTTTTAAAATGTTATTTAACCCATTAAATAACAAAATAAAATATTCTCTCAAAATAAATTATCCATATAATTTATTAGCTTATCAAGTGTAATTATTTAGAAAACCAGTTTCTAAAATTGTAAGTGTTAATATTTATTTGTTTGATCATATCACAAATAAATAATATAAGTGTTTGTCTAGCTTGTTATTGGGTATGACTCGACTTGGATCATAACGTACTAGCCACATCAATTTAATATGTGTCTTGGGCATACAGAGTCCAACAAAAAGCATTCTGAAACATATCCAAAAACTGAACATTACCCATTACACGATCAATCTTTTTAAGAATGCCCACTCCATCTTTAGGTTTTTGATTCCATGTATAATGAAGTCCACGCCCTTGAATATCTAGCAGCTCCGAAAAATGAATACACTCTTTAAACTCACACATGCTTATCGTTTCTTTGGATGATCCGCTGAGCGAGTCTTGAGGCTAAAGTGTTGAGTTAAAATCTCCCATAACAACCCATGGTTTTTCATGACACAAGCTTTTATGGTTACATAAGCTCTCCTAAAGAGTTCTTCGATCCTGATACTTATTTTCCGCATACACAAATGAGCAGAAAAAAACTTTATTATCAGCTTTAACTAACATCTGTGTATGGATAACTTGATCAGTTTGAGACAACACCATAAGATCCACCACATCTGGATCCCATCCCAATATGATACGGGTTCCCCTACTACACAAACCCCCATTAGAAGTCCAATTCCAGTTACGAAAAACGTTATGACAAATGGTACCCAACTTAGCAACATTCACGTGGGACTCTAAAATAGCACAAACCTTTAAGTTATTCTCAGCAACAACTTGACGAACCTCATTTTGTTTCAGGGGACGGTTCAAACCCCTTATGTTCCAAGACATGATACTATCCATTAAAACCTGTTTGAATGGGAATGCTTGCCCCCTTAGACTCATGGCTCTGATCGGCTTTCATAAAGTCAGACATTTCTGTTCGTAAAGTATCCTCAACCTCATTCTCGGCTTGCTTCGGTTGCTCATTGCCCTTTTTCAAATTATGCCTCAGCTCCTTATCCACTCCTGAATCAGCTATAGTCTCATCCACACCATCCGTTGATAAAGCTTCAAACGAATTACCAGTCTTCACATTAGCATTTTTGAAATTTTCACTTGGAACCTCCTTAGTACCAGATGTACTCGCTCCTGACTTGCTAGTTTTCTGCTTATATACGAGCTTTGGCCTTTGCTTCTTATGCATCACTCCCATTCTAGCCGTCTTCCTTTTGTTCGTAATGAAACCCTCATCATTAACAACCACTTGTTTCTCCTTGTTATTCACATTTTTAGCACATGTATTATCACCGTGTCCAAACACACAACATACGGAGCATCTTTGAGGTTTCCATTCGTACTCCACTTTAATTCTTTCAGTTAAGTACCCGTCCTCATCCAATTTCGGAATAGCAACAACAATAAATTCTTTCAGCTCACTATCCGCATTTATTTCAATTAACGCACGTGCAAAACTGCTTCGACCCCAATTATCCATACACATATCTGCTGTGTACCCATCTAGCCTTTTAGGAGTCCCGATCTTGGATGCTAACAAACTCAAACCATCATCCGTATAAACTGATATTGGAACATTATGCAACTTAACCCACACCGGCACAGACTTGATTCCCTCTTTCTTGAGACTGACAGACGACGACCAGATATTCAAAAACAAAGGCATTTTACGAATCAACCAGGGCCCCCCCTCTAGTACTTTAGTCATACCCTCTTTCGAGTCAAACTTAAAGAAGAAGAAGCCATCCGAGTTCATCATTAGCTTAGCATACCCATACTTAGCCCATACATTCTTAGCATAATACTCTACTACAGGGAACGGTAACCGATTACCTAAAAAATATCCGTATAGAACATTCTCAAATTTCTCCTGAACTTTACGTATTACCTCACGTGGTATGACAACGTCAGCATCCTTAACAGTCTCCATCGAATCCATTCTCCGAAAGTTAACCTCACATTTCTTCAAAATAGAATTTTTAACTGTATCAGCATAAGAACACGTTGTGTTCACAGGCTTATAATGAAGACTGTCATCAGCATTCAAGCTTTCCAACTGAACCGGAACATAGCAAGTTTATTATGTGAAAACAGGAAAGCATGAAAGTAACAAGTAGGCACAGGTGTTTCACCCCAAAACAGTTTGGAAAACAGTAAAAGAGGGGTCTATGTACTCACTTGAGATTGCTCAATAGACTTTAGTTATCCACCAAGCAAAGCTAGAAGATCACGGATTCAAACGGCACCTAATATAGGTATCTACATTAATAAACCGAACCTATATCGGAGGATCGGATAGAATGAGGGCTCGTAAACCAAATGAGTATGGGAACTCATGTAATATGGTTTAACAAAGCCTACATACTACAATGAAACCTAACCTAAGTGCTTACGACCCATTACAACCCGTTTAGGTAGCTTATGCTACTTTAACGCGTCGTTCGCGTAAAACGCGTTCGGACCGCCTAACTAGTCCTATGACAAGTAAAATATGCCTTATTATATCTAATATTGTTTCCAAATCAGTTTAGATGTCAAAAGTTATGTTTTTTTTTTTTTTTTTTTTGGGTAAAGGGTTACCCCGGTGATTCTATATATTCACAAACTAAAAAAACAAGTAGTGTAGAGTGCCTACACTAGTTCAATCATGAGACATGCCCCATGAAAGTAAAACAAAGAACAACCAGAATCAACCAAAAGAAATACAAAGAAAAACAACTAGACTAAAATCTAGAAAGATGCGATAGTAACCAAAAAACTAATCAGCCACCATCATCTTCCTCATGCTCCCCACGAATCTCCCACTCTTCAAGAAGTCTCCGCACACTTGAAGTGTTCTTTAGTTTAGCTCCCATCAGCTTGTATCGGACCGTATTTAAAATAATCTCACTAATTTTCTCCGGAGGTCTCAACTGATTTTTAAAAGTTCTAGCATTTCTTTCTTGCCAAATAAAGTACACAGCAGCCGCAACCAGAATTTTGGCAATATAGTTCATAGCCGATTTAGACCGAACACGAACCATCAACCAATCCACTATCTCATTCCATTTCGGACTAACATCACCCATGTTTACCTTGTTTCGAATTTTATACCAAACTTGAGCCGAAAAATTGCATTCAAAAAATAAATGCGGGTGAGAGTCATAATTCTGATAACATAACATGCAACACATCATATTCATGTTCTTCCTCCGCGATAGATCCCACTTTAGAATTTTATCTTGAGTCAAAAGTTTATCTTTAAGGACCAGCCACGTCAAGAAAGCATGACGAGGGATAGACTGCGCAAACCAAACAATCCTACACCAATTCACTTCCGGACCCGTGTATCGAACCGAGTGCCACACACAAGAAGAGGAGAACTCCATAGTATCACTACCTTCTCTCCATAACAATCTATCATGTTTCGTTGGAGTTAACTGAACCTGATCTAACTGAATGAGAACCGGAAAAAGATCTCTCCATGCCAAAGGCCACGCCCAAGAACCATTCGAGTAGATGTTAGCCACAGAATCATCCAGTTTAAAGTCTGCATCGGTAATGGTTCTAGGCGAAATAAAATCACCAAGTGGCCCTATATCACTCCAGTAATCAAACCAAGCCGAAGTGTTAGCGCCATTACCCAATTCCGACCATAAATGATTTCTAATAAGAGGCCGCAGTTGCACTAGCTTTCTCCAAGACCAACAACAATTAGCTGGGGTTTTGCACATCCAGAAGCTCTTGCCTTTTAACCTGTAATTGTGCACCCAATCCACCCATAAAGAATCCCTCTTAGAAACGATGCTCCAAATATGATAAGACATAAGAGCCTTATTCATATCCCCTATTCGTCTAATTCCCATCCCTCCTTCATACTTTGGAGTACAAACGGTTTTCCAAGAAACTTTTGATTTACCTTTAGAATACGAACTCTCTTGAGACCATAGGAAATTACGCATACAAGCTTCAAGCTCGAGAACAATACGAATCGGCAACATAAAAACAGATGACCAATAAATGTGCATAGCTGAGAGAACTGAAGTTATAAGCTGCAGTCTACCAGCAAACGAAAGCAACTTGTTCCTCCAATGTGTTATACGTTTTTGAAGCCTATCCACAAGCACTCGACAATCACTATAACCGAGTCTAGAAGAGATCAAGGGCACCCCCAGATATTTAACAGGCAAAGTACCTTCGACAAAAGGCATGAGATCCAAAATAGCATCTTTGACATGGCCATTGACATTACAAAAGAATATCGTACTCTTCTGGTTACTCGGCTGCAATCCCGACATCTTAGTGAAATTAGAAAGAGATGTCATTATACACCTAGCCGAATTTACTTCTCCTCTAGCAAAAAGGAACAAATCATCCGCAAAACAAAGATTGATAATCTGCTGTTTTTCGCATTTATTATGAAACTTAAATGACGAATCAATACGAACCGCATGCTGAAGAATAGCCGTCAGAACCTCCATAACTAAGGTAAAAAGATAAGGGGAGATTGGATCCCCTTGCCTTAAACCTCGTTTACCCTGAAAAAAACCATGCACGAAACCATTCACACACATAGAAAAGGAGGCAGTTGAGACACAAACCATTATCCATGCAATCATCTTGTCTTTAAACCCAAAACCAAGCAAAGCACTTTTCAGAAAACTCCAGTCAACAGTGTCATAAGCTTTTTGTATATCCACTTTAAAAGCACACCTTGGAGGACCCACATTTCTATGATAATTATGCATTAATTCTTGCGTCAACAGAATGTTATCAGAAATTCGCCTTCCTGGAACAAATGCCGATTGATTAATACTAATGATTTCATTCAGCGCACCCTTAATTCTATCCACAACGATTTTACTGATACATTTGTATAGCACATTACAGCAAGCAATCGGTCGATAGTCACTGACTGCCGAAGGGGTAGGAATTTTCGGAATTAGCACGATATTTGTATGATTCAATTCACGAAGAAGTTTTCCTGTCTAAAAAAAATCAATAATAGCACAAGTAACATCATTCCCGACAATCGGCCATGCACTTCTGAAAAAAGCCGCTGTATAACCATCAGGGCCCGGAGCTTTATCAACACCAATATCAAACATCGCCTTTTTTACTTCTTCCGCCGAGACTCGCCGGATCATATGTTGAGCAACCTGAGGAGAGAGCCTTTTAGAAAATAAATCCGGAGCCGGAGTAAGAGACGTATCACCTTGAGATCCAAAATTTTTTTCATAGTGCTTAACAAACGGTTGGAACACCGTATCACCCTCATAAAGCTTCCCTTCCGAATCTTTTATCACCTCAATTCGACTAGAATGATTTTTCATTTTCAGAGAAGAGTGAAAAAAAGCAGAGTTCATATCTCCCGCACTTAACCAATCTACTTTAGATTTTTGTATCAGAAATCGCTCTTCGTCTAGCGAAGCCTCTTGGAGGTCACGACTAATCACACACTCGGCTGCCCGAAGTTCAGCATTAGAATTATCCCGATCAATTTTTTGCTGAATTAAATCTAAATCCGAACGAAGTTTCTCAACTTTTTTGTGTATATTACCTTGTTTAAATAAAAGAGAACGCAGTGGGTGTTTAAGCAAACGAAGCTTTTTAACCACTCTGAACTGATGAACACCATTAACATTAGTAATCCAGTTGCTATTAACAATCTCCAGGAACTCCGGTTTAAAAACCAGGAAATTCGCAAACTTGAAAGACCTCGGCTTCAGTCTAGAAGCATCCGAGAACGATAGAATACAAGGACAATGATCCGAAAGTCTATATGGTTTGAAAATGGCCACAGAGTTTGGAAAATCAGCTATAAAATTCGTATTACCCATTACACGATCCAGTTTCTTCAGCAAACCTGCCCCGTTTTTTGGCTTTTGACTCCAAGTAAAGTGAATCCCCATACGGTTGATATCAACGACTTCAATATTATCTACACACTCTTGAAAGTCACGCATACCAGTAGAAATCGATGAAGTTCCCATAGAATTATCCTCTATGTTAAGAGCCGTATTAAAATCTCCCATAATGCACCAAGGTTTATCAGTAACAAGCGCTTTGTGTATAGAAAGATTATTCCATACTTCTCTCCGGGCCATGTAATAATTATCAGCATAAACGACTGAACAAAACATCATTCTTTTATCCAATTTGAACACGAGCTGTAAATGCATAACCTGATTAGATTGCGCCAAGATCGTCACATCAAAAATGGCCGGATTCCATCCAATAATAATTCTAGTGCCCTTAGAACAACAACTCCCATTCGAAGTCCATTCCCAAGATCTGAAAACTGCGTTACAAACTTTACTTAAATTACCAACGTCCACATGAGACTCTAGAATAGCACACAAACTTAGATTAAACTCCTTGACTGCCTGCCGAACCTCTTTCTGCTTAAGGGGGCGGTTCAACCCCTTATATTCCAGGACGCAATACTAACCATTGGTAACTTTCGGAGAAGGAGTGCTTGCCCCTTTACTTTTAATATTTAGAATACCCTCCGTCATAAACCCATCCATTTCGTTTTCCACCTCTATAACCTCATCTTCATCAGATTCCTCATTATTCAATCCCGCTTTCTTATTACTAGTACCCGACTCGTCCTCCACGTCATTAAGAGCATCAAACGGGTTATTCGATCTTCTATCCATATGAACCGATTCCTTATTAGTGTCACCTTTTGGTTTAGAACCGACAGGTCGATATTCGAATTTAGTCTTTTGTGTATTAACAGGAATACCAACTTTCCTAGCAGCTTTCTTACCATACACCCCTATGTATCCATCTTGATCCACAATAGGAGCCTTCTTAACAGGACGATTCTTTTGACCATTGCGATTATGGATCTCATACACCATCATAGGTTGCTTCTGTAACACCTGTGCCTTCACGGCTATCAAACAAATACCGAACCAATGAAATATTATATTTCATACTTGGGATTTGTAAAAATATGTGTATCATTTGCACATATCAATTTTTTATCAATTCCAAACTCTAAATCGCTTTCTGGAAGGTTATACGCGCACCGATGCGTAGATATAACCAGTTTAACGCAACGAACACTTCAGAATAGTGAAATAGGCTTAACATACCTTAAATAACCTTTACATAACTTAGAAATAAGTTTTGAAGGCTTTGGTATGGCAAAATCGAGTTAAATCGCTTACAGGGACTAAACTTGACAAACTGCGAAAGTATGCCAATTTGAACTGTAACAGACATTCCGGAACATGACCATAAGTTAAACACACCTTAAATATCCTTTATATAGCTTAGAAATAGGCTTTGAGGGGTTCGGTGTGCTAAAATAAACTTTTGGCTCATTCAGGGACTAAAAGTGTCAAAAAGTGCACAAGTTTGCATTTTCGCGCATAACTTACGTTCTGAATACATCCGGACATCCAAAAATTTATGTAAGCACTAAAATATTTTATTTTAGTGTTCGGCATAAGAAAAATCCATTCGTCACGTCATTTGGATCGTTTTTCGCGCTTATGCGCATTCCGTCGTAATTAAGCGAACATCGCGTTCGTACGACCAAACGAACTGACATCCGACATATTTTTGAGCATGTTTCATGTCCGCAATGTTTAGGAATCATTTTAGGGCCTTAAAGTTGGCTTTACGGGCCTTAGAAGTGTCGGGAAGGGCCTTAAACACGTGCAGGGGCTGAAACTGTCATTTTTGAAAGTTTTATGCTGATCAGAAGGGCCATGCGGCCCGCATTAGATTTGTCTGATCCTGAAGCGGGCCGCCTCAGCCTCCCAGAACAGATCAGAATGAACAGTCAGCATATTCCAGCTGTTTTAACCACAACCACACACTCACAACTGCACATTCAGCTCATTTAGACCCATTTTTAGCTACCATGAGTTTCCGACAAGTGTACGCATGAGATTCGAGCACGGTTTCCATGAAACAATCTTAACGGTTACCCGAAAACTATAAATACCCCACCCCACAACTTCAAAAACCACTAGAATTTTGATCTTAGAAACTCTAAGTTGAAACCATTGTTTCATACCTGAGATTCTTGGATCGAGATTAGCATTCGGGGACCCTTCGTAAGTATTCTTTCGTTCTTTTCTTTCTTTTATTGCTTTTCGAGTCAGAAAGTCAAACTTTGTTTGACTTTCAGCGTTGACCAGCTTATGGTCAATGCGAAGTTCGTTTGAACTTCGCAACGTGAGTGTAATCACGTTGGTTATAGTCCCTTGGGACTATGCCTACTGATTACCACGTTGTCTAGGGTCGTAGGGTAAGAGATCTAATAAATCGCTTATACCTCGAACCCGACCCATTTGGTCGATCATTAGGATCCGACCAAACACATTAGGTGACCATAGTAGGTAGGGAATAACCTTCCGAGGTTATACCTTATGGTCACATCGTTTAAGTAGTTGTATGATAGGTAGTTTATATGCCTTAGGTAAATTACCAGAATACCCTTTTCATGTATAATTGGTAATTAAGCATATGTAACCTAAACTTTTGTCACATAACTGATTATGTAACATGTTTAGGCATATAACACTTATCATAGGGCTAGTTAGGCGGTCTGAACGCGTTTCACGCGAGCGACGCGTTAAAGTGGCATAAGCTACCTAAACGGGTCGTAAGCACTTAGGTTAGGTTTCATTTAGTATGTAGGCTTTGTTAAACCATATTACACGAGTTTCCATACTCGTTTGGTTTACAAACCCTCATTCTATCAAATCTTCTGATTTAGGTCCGGTTTATTAACATAGTTACCTATATTAGGTGCCGTTTGATATCCGCGATCTCTAGCATTGTTTGGTTGTTACTCAAGGACTACTAAGCAATCTCAAGTGAGTACATAGACCCCTCTTTTACTGTTTTCCAAACATTTTGGGGGGGAACACATGTGCCTACTTGTTACTTTCATGTTTTCCTGTTTTCACATCATATACTTGTTATGTTCAATAGTACATTTATAGTACATGATTTCATTGTTTTCATGCTATGTATGTCCATTTAGTACATGCTTAGTACATTCTTTTACATTGCATCTCTGTTGCATATGTTCCAGTAATATATGGACACATTGTTTTACAGCTCTACCTTGTATGTTTACTCTAGCATACTAGGTACATTATCTTCATCACATGCTTACATTTTGGTATGACATTTGGTTTGTTTAAATGAGACAATGTACATTCATTAACACCGATCATGCCGCTCGGTAGTAGGTAGTGGTACCATAGGACTTGACAAATCCCATTCCTGAAATCTCGGGTTTGTTTGGACGTAAGGAATGACCGAATCCGAATACATATTCTTTTGATAACTCATTTTTACATAGTTATCCGACTGTCTCAAGGCTTGGATGTATGAATTTTCACAATACCGCATAAATGTTCATATTCAGTATAGCATGCATATATTTTACAAAACATAACTTTTGATTTACTCAAAATACTTTGTTTTGTACATTTTTACTTATGGTTTAAGTAGTCTTATTTTTACTTACCATACATAAACATTTGTTACACATTACTTCACTACTTTTGGACTATCAACATTTGACATGGTTTATACAAGGACTTTTGACAATTGGTTTAAACATAGACATCTTACATTGTTTAGTTTGGTTTGAGTAAGTGATTTAAGTAACGAGGCGTGTGTAATATGATACAAGCATGGTGGATACGCCGCTGGTACTTCCTATATATAAGTGTTTGTATGGTATTACATATTGTAGCGTTATTTGAATCATTTCAATTTGAGACATATAACATTTTATACAAATAACATACTTTTCTCAATACATTGTTTTACAAACAACTTAACTTATACAAACTCATTTTACTTGGTTATTCATTTAACCATACATAATTCTCTTACTTATACATATCATCTGATCTTATTGCTTTTTAAACAATTTACAAAACAAAGCAAACTAAAAGGTTCATGACTAAACATTTTCTTAAACATAAGTCATGAATCTCATTTTCACAAAACCTATGTATCTCACAGGCATTTTTATGCTGACGTACCTATTTTCACATGTGTTTTCAGGAGATGATGCATAGGATTTATCAAGACATACTTAGGCGGACCTGTGCCTTAGTGACTTAAAACGAGACAAGAACTAGTTAAATTTTGTTATGTACTCTTTATTTCTTGTTTAAAGACAATGTAACTCGCTTGTTTGATGAATAAAACGAAACTTAAATTTCCATGGTTGTGAAACATTAATTCTGTTACAACACTCCCCGATGTTTCCGCCACGTTTTGTATGTTCTACGTGGTCGGGGTGTGACAGAAAAGATGGTATCAGAGCTCATGGTTATAGGGAATTAGGTTATTAATAATACTTTGACCTAGTCTATAACCTTCTTAGGACCCTAACGCAAGTTTACTTGCGTTTAGTCATAAAACAATACCGTCACCTATCCTTAGGCGACGATCACAACAAGAACATAAATTTCCAAACCGCTTTGAAAACTAATCATCTGTTCTAGGATGATTGATTACTAGGTTTTGAACCCTCTATTGTAAGGTTTTGAACTCTCTGTTATATGATTTTGAACCCCTTTGAATTTTTCAAAATCTCGTCAAGGTTTTGGGTTTTAAATAATGTGAACACGTGCAAACTGGAAGGGTGAATGCCTGTATTCTGGGTTTTCTGTCTAGGCAAGCACTTCGTATACATCTCATCAGACGCGAGACCAGTTGTGCTTACCTAGGAATTCTTGGGATGAGTGTTCACTTATAGGCGAGCATGTCTTCGCGATACATTATTTTTGACCCATTTACTTTGATTTGTCATCATCTCATTTGTTTGCCTTAGGTAACAAACAAATGATCACAATTTTCATTCGTTACCATTCTGTATTGATTATCCAATAACCTTTCACTTGTTTCTTCTATGACTTTCATTTCCTTCTAGAATGTCTATTCCTTTCAGCACTGGTCAAATGCCCGAGCGAACAGCCAAATTTGTCCAGCAAATAGGCGAAGTGATTCAGAAGACTGTGGATTTAGGCATTGCCATGGCTCATCTCCACAATGAAGCCTCTCGTCTCGACAATGAAGCCACTCAAGAGCCACCGAAGGAAGCAGACGTCAAGCCAGCACCAAAATCAAGGAAGCGTAAGGCTTCAAGGAAACCCGCAACAGTTACACCTAATCAAGCGGGACCTAGCCAAGTGACAGCACTACCAGTCAGGAAGCCATACAACGGAATTGAACCCTTGCGCAACCAATGTACCCTTCATCATCACCCTAGTGTGAAGTGCCGCAAATGCCAAATTTGTGGACTTAAAGGTCATACAGCAAGAGTTTGCCACGCTGCAGTTGCTCCAAAGCAAGCTGGCGACTCTGCTCAAGCTCGCTTCTCACCAGGGTCTTGCTACAACTGTGGCGATATGGGTCATTTCCTAAGGGATTGCCCAAAGCTTGCTAATGCAAATCCAACCCACGGATGAGCATTCGGCTGAACAAAGGATGTTGCTGTCTTATGCCTTTGTTTCTTTTGTTTTCGTGTATTGTGAAACAATATGTCTTGTTCATAAATAAAAGTTGTTGTTCGCAATTCTGATGTACAAGTATAATTACATGTGTCTATGGCATTTCCCTATAATATCTGTATTAAGGAACTATGTTCCTTACAAACTACTCTTGTGGTTTTCTCTTACAAGAAATCGCTCATAATTTCCTCGAAAGTTCTAAGTACTCGTTTCATTCTAAGAAACGAAGTACATGAAATAAAGTGAAACTATGAGTAATCGTGCTTTTTGCACATCAGTACCTTTGAATCCTTGGTTGGATAACTAAGGATATTTTCAAATCTCATACCCATTACGTTTTGATTTTTCAACATATACAGTACAAGTATTTCAAAAACAATCTTCATGATCTCAAAACATTTCATATAGTTTGAAAACAATTTTTATTGATGCATTGTCTATGTTATTTCAAAAACATTGGCCATGTTATCAAAAACCAACCTTCCTAATTTCAAAATATTTCATATAGTCTGAAGGCAATATTAACACAGTACATTTTCTTATCAAGTGCATGATTTCGAAAAGCATCATTCATGTCTTTCAAAAACCTTATACATAATTTCAAAATTTATCTCGCATGATTTTAAAACATTTTGTAAATATATCTACCTAATACACCTACTTTATGATTTCAAAAGTATTATATATAAGGTTTCAAAAACGTTAAACACATTTTTCTTAAAAGAACCCCATGCATAGTTTTCAAAAATATTTTCCTCATACATTGATTTAACTTTCAAATTTCGCTTCATATGTCGCCTTGGCATATCTGGCATCTCAACTTCATAAGCATTTTTACTTCATGTTTTGACTTAAGCACGTCCAGTGCAAGGTTTCAAAACATCTTCAACTTCTAAAATCCATATGGGATCTTTTTATCTTCACCTTTAGACCCTTGTGGATAATTATCATTCAAATCAGAGTCCTTAATTGGATTCCTTGTGTACCTAAATTCGAATATTTCGGTTCCTTATAGTCGAAATCGAATTTTTCTTTCAAAAATCTTTCTATCTTTATAGTTAGATTCTTGATAATGTTTAAAGTACCAAATGAAATCCAAGAAATGGATTCCTAGTGTGCTTTAAATACATGTGCTCTGTTAGCAGAACAAATTAACAAACAATTTTGTGGTTATGTGACTATGTGTTTATTCATCTTATGTTTCTTTTATGCATTTTTTTTTGTATACTCTGGATATTCGTTATCCAAATCCTCGTAGAA
Source organism: Helianthus tuberosus (assembly GCA_030545235.1). Lineage (NCBI taxonomy): Eukaryota > Viridiplantae > Streptophyta > Magnoliopsida > Asterales > Asteraceae > Helianthus > Helianthus tuberosus. Next base: position 28,496 of record JARYGA010018801.1, read on the forward strand.
TCTTTCATATCTTCATATGATGGATTCGTAGCAGGATATTCAAAAGGCGCTACCTTAAATCCTTAATGGGCTTCTATGTAATAGTTAAGACCCTTGGATTATATAGTACCACTCCATGATTCATAAGAGACCCTTTAGTGGTCTAGTCAAAAAGATTGATTCACAATTTGGTTAAAGAACGACATCTAGTGATGTAGCTGAATAGACTACTTGATAGTCTATTTAGATCATTTATTGATTTAATTAAAAGGACTCTATGGCGGTCTAGTCACACTCATTACAGGTTTGTTCGTTTGGTTTTACACTACACATTATAAAATAGACCGTGTGAACTGTGCAAGGAATTGTCTAATTATGGACGCGTACATAATTATGAAATTTAGTGCACAGAAACCCAGTAAGGTTTATTATGTGTAAGAACCGATAGTGACAACAATAACAAAATGAGAACGATGTAATGGAGGTACGGTGGACGCACCAATGACGCTTTATATACTTGTATATAAGTATCCCTCTTACATTGCAAGCATAATGTTATTAAGGTTACTAGAAGTTCAGAACCCTAACCAATATTGTTCGATCTTTTCAACTTCATGTTTTCAAGCTCTCACGAGTTTCCTCTAAATAAATTTCAGGACGAAATTTCCTAAAGTAGGGGAGACTGTAACACCTGTGCCTTCACGGCTATCAAACAAATACCGAACCAATGAAATATTATATTTCATACTTGAGATTTGTAAAAATATGTGTATCATTTGCACATATCAATTTTTTTATCAATTCCAAACTCTAAATCGCTTTCTGGAAGGTTATACGCGCACCGATGCGTAGATATAACCAGTTTAATGCAACGAACACTCCGGAATAGTGAAATAGGCTTAACATACCTTAAATAACCTTTACATAACTTAGAAATAAGTTTTGAAGGCTTTGGTATGGCAAAATCGAGTTAAATCGCTTACAGGGACTAAACTTGACAAACTACGAAAGTATGCCAATTTGAACTGTAACAGACATTCCGGAACATGACCATAAGTTAAAGACACCTTAAATATCCTTTATATAGCTTAGAAATAGGCTTTGAGGGGTTCGGTGTGCTAAAATAAACTTTTGGCTCATTCAGGGACTAAAAGTGTCAAAAAGTGCACAAGTTTGCATTTTCGCGCATAACTTACGTTCTGAATACATCCGGACATCCAAAAATTTATGTAAGCACTAAAATATTTTATTTTAGTGTTCGGCATAAGAAAAATCCATTCGTCACGTCATTTGGATCGTTTTTCGCGCTTATGCGCATTCCGTCGTAATTAAGCGAACTTCGCGTTCGTACGACCAAACGAACTGACATCCGACATATTTTTGAGCATGTTTCATGTCCACAATGTTTAGGCATCATTTTAGGGCCTTAAAGTTGGCTTTACGGGCCTTAGAAGTGTCGGGAAGGGCCTTAAACACGTGCAGGGGCTGAAACTGTCATTTTTGAAAGTTTTATGCTGATCAGAAAGGCCATGCGGCCCGCATTAGATTTTTCTGATCCTGAAGCGGGCCGCCTCAGCCTCCTAGAACAGATCAGAACGAACAGTCAGCATATTCCAGCTGTTTTAACCACAACCACACACTCACAACTGCACATTCAGCTCATTTAGACCCATTTTTAGCTACCATGAGTTTCCGACAAGTGTACGCATGAGATTCGAGCACGGTTTCCATGAAACAATCTTAACGGTTACCCGAAAACTATAAATACCCCACCCCACAACTTCAAAAACCACTAGAATTTTGATCTTAGAAACTCTAAGTTGAAACCATTGTTTCATACCCGAAATCGTCCAAGAGACGACATACAAGATTGCGCAGATTCGAAAACGCATCGAAGCGGCTCGCGACAGACAGAAAGCCTATGCAGATCCAAACCGGAAACATTTGGAATTCCAAGTTGGAGATATGGTTTTATTGAAAGTTTCACCCTGGAAGGGTGTGGCACGCTTCGGAAAGCGTGGGAAGTTGAATCCGCGTTACATTGGCCCTTTCAGAATTTTGGAAAGAATAGGGCTAGTAGCATACAAGCTGGACTTACCTGTTGAACTGAATGGAGTTCACGATACATTTCATGTATCCAACCTGAAGAAAAGTCCAACTCAAGATACCGTTATCATTCCCACCGACGAGATTCATGTTGACGACACGCTCCATTTCGTTGAAGAACCTGTTGAGGTTACGGATTGGAAAGTAAACAAGACCCGCCGGAGCAGTGTCAAGCTCGTCAAGGTTCGTTGGAATGCCAGACATGGTCCTGAATACACCTGGGAGCGTGAGGACCGGATGAAAGAGAAATACCCCCACTTATTTCCTAAGAACCCTACATCTACAAGCAGAACTTAAAATTTCGGGTCGAAATTTTTTCTAACGGGGGGAGAATGTGACAACCCTCACTAAACCAGGTATCCGTACGACTTAATTAATAATTAATTACTGCTTAATTACTGTGCTTACTTGAACTTGTGGATAAACTGCTACTTGAACGCCGATACATGTACTTACTTGCATCATACTTTACTTGCTGTCACTCCATGTTTTGCTTACAGCACCTTTGTGACAACCTTGATGCACCAAAAGCACAGTAGCACAATGAACGGATAACCTATTAAACGTGCTGTCATAACTAGCACCAGGCAGGTACTGCCTCTAAGGCCTGTAAGAGCCTGAGATAGTTTGCTACACTAGTGGTGAGTGTAGGGATATAAGGGTTGTAGAACTGCGTCACTAGGAATGAGATTACAGTGACCGGATGTGCCTAAAACGTACTGTAAGTACAAAATTCAGCACTTTAACTAAAATTCAGCATCTAATAAAGTTCAGCACTTTAACTAAAATTCAGCATCTAAAATTCAGCATCTAATAAAGTTCAGCACTTTCCAAAGTGTCGGGAATAAGTTGTGTCACTAAAAAATAATAATAACGACACTTTAAAGCTTTGTTAAGCACTTTAACGGATCACTATCCAACCGAACAACCGGACTTTACCCGGAACATAAAAATATTGCCAACAACACTGTTTTTCTTTTTCTGAGCCAGTTAGGGTCCCTGAATACCCTAACACCCGTCACAACTTACTACACGCTAGTAACCAGATTAATTTCCTAATCATCTAACTAAGTCCTAACTATATAGTTGAAATTGAACCAAGGACCCCCCCCCCCCTAGCCGAACTCGTCCCCAAGGGGACACCTTTGTCCTTTATTTGATTTTAATAATCATGTTTGTCTAATATCAATTAGACATAAGAACCATTGGTTAATGAACTTAAAATTGCCTATAAGATCAAGACTAAGCACAACATAACATTCTCACCACAAAACTCTCTCTCCCTCTCCTTGCTAAACTCACGGCCGAACACCCCCACAACCATCCATCCATTTTCGGTTTTGATCTTGCAAGTTCCAAGGGTATACAAGTGTTAAGGAACACATACGAGGAGGCTTGGTGCATTCGGAACGTGAAGGACCTCTTCTCATTGCTTTTATCCACTCATTCTTCGACTAGATTCTTCCCTAGCCTCGAGCTAGTAGTAAGTTGCTTGAAACACACTCTCGATCTATTTTAAAGTGGTTAAAATAAGATATGACGGTTAAAACTCGTGAACTTGCAAGATGAAGTGTTAAGAGTCTACTAAAATGTTAAAAATGATGGTTAAAAGCTATGATGTTGTGTAAATCTAGCAAGACTTGTTTTGTGTAACTATTTAGTGCCGATCTATGATGTGGTAGCTCGGATCATCGTCTAACCCAGATTGGTCATGATCATGGATCATGACATAGAGTTGTTTAAGTATAAAAAGGGTTAAATGATGAAACTCTACCACACACTAAACATGAACTTGTGTAAAATCGATTTTACTTATGAAATAGTGTTCAAAACTAGTAGATCTACGGATCTACAAGCGGTACTTTCAAAGGACCAAGTGTCAAAGAAATCATATTTTCTAAAGCCGGATCTTACATGAACAAGAATGATTTTAGCAAACACACAAGTGTGTAAACACTTGTGTAACACAAAGTTTCAACAAAATAACTATTTTTGTAAAAGTTGACAAGAAGTTGTAAAGATGAAATTCCTTTAAAACGAGACTTTCAAGAAACGAAGTTAATTTATATAAAGATCCACTAAAAATAGTGGGATTTATCATGCATTTTTGGATAAACCACAAGTTCATGTAATTTATGCAATTTATATATATTTTGACTAGTTTGATGCTTTGGATATTGTTTTGGTTGAATAAGAAAACTGTTGATTTGAATTATAAAAGAAAATGATACGCTTGAAGGCGTGGCCACCTCCAGTTACAGGGGAAACTCTGGCGAAATTTTTTCTAAAAACCTAACACTTGGGAATATTTTCACTACAAGTGTTGTAAATATATTTTTGACTTGTTTTCAAAACGTAAGTTTCGCCACGACTTTATTTACGAAACATCGGAGGTGGGGTTTTCACAAAATAAAAACGGGGTAAATATATATTTGATATTTATATTTTTCATAAGCGTCACTTGTAAAATGTTTATGATTAGTTTATGAAATATACGAATATTATTTTTAGAGTAAAAATAATATTACTAAGTACTAATGATTCCAAAACTAATACATACGCTTTCATAATTAATAATAAGTTACAACGGTATAATTATTACCACCTGATCGTTAAAACGTAACTTACGCATTTTAAGAAAATATTTATGAGCGCGTATTTTTGTCAAAGTATTGTTTTGGGAAGAATATTTATATTTTGGAGTTAGAAATAAAATATATTTTAAGTGAGACATAATAATATATTTTGAAGGTATACGAACGCACATGTATTAAATCCCCCATCCTTGGGAAGGAAAATAATTACCAAGTATTTACAAAAATATAAACATGAAATAGTTGTCTAACTATTTCCCAAAAACTTAAACCTTAAGCTAAGGCACGGCCGTCCGTCTAATAGATTTAATACGTGTAGGTCGTCGCACAACTGCTTGATCAGGAGATATACTTGGTAGAGACGCACCACTGTGAGTTCATGTCCCCCTTTTCTCTTAACTGTTTTCAGTTTTCTAAACTGCGGGGGTGAAATACATGTTACTATGATTACGAATAATTCTTACATGGTATGGTTAGCGTAAGGAGGGTTATTATTCAGATCATGTGAGTGGGTAGGTGGAAACTTGAGGCCATTAATCCTCAGGGTAGGACCGAGGGACAGGAGCGGTAGATCTATCTGGGTGTAGCGAGCCCAGCCCCAGGCCCAAACAGAACGGACCTCGGGGTGACTTTGTACCCAACGCATAAATCCGCTAGGTTTGAGTCTTCCTACTTGCACTTCACACATATCAATGGCCTTGCAAACCATTGGTGATCTCTTTTTCCTTATTTGCTACATACCAGGGTTTTTATACATACAAAGGTTTATTTACTCACTTACACATAAACTCGCTCAACATTATTGTTGATTTTTCAACTTACATGTATTTCAGGGAATTAAAGGATCTGGCGCAGTATGACACGTTTTCCCGCTGCATTAGTCTCGAGGTCATCCGAGTTTAAGGGACGTGACTTTTTCCTGGACGAGTCACAGTTCTTAAACTGTGTTTATTTCTTGTTGGTGTTGTGTCTTTTGAACACTGTTTATGTTTGTTAGGATGTGATATCCGTTAAGACAATGTTGTGGTTCTTTACTCTTCAACTTATTTTAATGGATGATCTTGCATGGTTTTTATTTCATATAGCTTGTTATGGTTAAGCTATGGTATTAAGAAGTCACACCAAAATAACCACGCTTCCGCAAAGCCAGGGTGTGACAGTAAAATTGTTGCTGAAAGATTAAAGGTGGTGCTTAATGATATTGTTAGTGTCAACCAGTCGGCATTCGTGCCAGGTAGAAAAATCTCTGATAACATTTTGTTAACGCAAGAGTTGATGCACAATTATCATAGAAATATCGGTCCCCCTAAATGTGCCTTCAAAGTTGATATTCAGAAGGCTTACGACACTGTTGATTGGGACTTTCTAAAGAATATTTTGCTGGGTTTCGGTTTTCATAGAAGCATGGTTCACTGGATCATGGTTTGTGTTTCTACGACCACGTATTCAGTGTGTATTAATGGTAACGTTCATGGTTTCTTCAAGGGTAATAGGGGGCTTCGTTAGGGTGATCCTATCTCTCCGTATCTTTTCACTCTTGTGATGGAGATTCTCACGGCTATCTTACAACAGACGGTAAGGATTGATTCGTCGTTTAAATTCCATAACAAGTGTGAACGCCAACAGATTATCAATCTCTGTTTTGCGGACGACTTGTTTATTTTTGCCAGGGGTGAGATTGCGTCGGCCAGGTGCATCATGGAATCGATTATATTCTTTTACAAAGATGTCGGGTTTGATGCCTAATATTCAGAAGAGTACAGTTTTTTTCTCTAATATCCCATCGTTTGTTAAAACTGCTATTTTGAATATTATGCCATTTATGGAGGGTACGTTGCCTGTGAGATATTTGGGTGTTCCTCTTATATCGTCGCGGTTACTTTACAAAGATTGTCAGGTGTTGGTTGAGAAGCTCGAAAAACGTATCATGCATTGGAGGAATAAGCTCCTCTCTTTTGCAGGAAGGTTGCAACTTATTATTTCGGTATTGTCATCTCTGCATATTTACTGGTCTTCGGTGTTTATCTTGCCTGATCGGGTGATTCTTAATTTGGAGGCGCTGATGCTAAATTTTTTATGGTCTCATGACAAGGCGTTTCAAAAAGGCCGGGCTAAGGTTTCTTGGAAAGCAGTTTGTGTTCCTAAATATGAGGGTGGGTTAGGGATTCGTCGTATTGGTGATGTCAATAAAGCCCTTATGTCATCGCATATATGGAGCATTCTTTCAAAGCGTGACTCTTTATGGGTTGAGTGGATTCATTCTCACATGTTAAGAGGTAAAAGTTTCTGGGCGTGTAAAGTTCCGTCTTCTTGTTGCTGGTCATGGAGGAAGATTCTTCAGGTTCGGCCGATCATGAGGAGGTTTGTTTGGTCCGAAATTGGGAATGGTTTGAATACTTTAGCTTGGTTCGATACATGGAATGAATTAGGGCCGTTGATTCAGCTCCTATCGCCAAGAATGATTGCTAATGCAGGTTTCAATTTGGAATCTAAAGTTTCGGATATTTACTCGGAGTCTTCGTGGAGTTGGCCTAATGCTTGGAGAGATCTGTTTCCGGTCCTTATACAACTTTTTTGGGTAATGGGTTACCCCGGTGATTCTATATATTCACAACCAAAAAATACAAGTAGTGTAGGTAGTCTACACTAGTTCAATCATGGGACATGCCCGATGAAAGTATAACAACTAGAAAAACAAATAAACACCACCAAAACGGAAAAAAAAAACAACTAGACTAGACTCTAGAACAAAAACCAAAACTACTCAATCAGTCAGCGTCTTCAAGAAGATCAGCTCCAATAATCCCCCAATCACCAAGAAGCCTTCTGACATTGTCACAATTCTTTAGCTTCGCTCCCATCAATTTGTAACGGACCTGTTGGATAATAAGTTCAATAATAGCTTCTGGAGGCCTCAACTCATTCTTGAATAATCTAGCATTACGCTCCTGCCAGATGAAATAAGCAGTGGCCGCTACCAACAACCTTGCAACATAGTTATTCGCTGACTTTGAGCTGGACCGAACTACCAGCCAATTAACAATATCCTCCCATTTCGATTGAACCGACTCCATACCTACTTTATGTCTGACCTTATGCCAAACTTGATCCGAGAATTTACACTCGAAAAAAAGATGATTATGAGAATCATGATTGGCATAACATAACAAACAACACATCATGTTCATGTTTTTTCTACGCGATATATCCCAGCTCAAAATCTTATCCTGAGTAAGTAATTTACGCCTCATAATAAGCCACATTAAAAAAGCATGCCTAACCGTGGAAGCATGACTTGGAGCTGGAGGAAAACCTTATCCATTCGAAATCTAGTTCGGCCATTTATATGGAAAAAGATTCGAAGTGGAGCTCAAACAAATGTATGGAGTGACAACTGGTGCCAATTCAGTCCTCTAAATTCGTTTATTTCTCCTCGGGTTATTGCTAATGCAGGTTTTAATCTTCAATCCTCGGTTTATTCTTTGGTTGATGATCATGGCCAATGGAGGTGGCCGCAAGCATGGTTTGATCTTTTTCCGGTTTTAATCAATATTGATGTTCCCGAATTGACGCAGCAAATGGAAGACAATCTGATATGGAAAGATCTTGATGGTAACCAGCGTAAGTTCGCCTCGAAAGAAGTACGGAATAATATTCGGAATCGTAACAGTATAGTTAATTGGGCAAATCTTATTTGGTTCGCTCAATGTATTCCCCGACATTCATTCCATATGTGGCTTGTCATAATGAATAAGTTAAGTACACAGGACCGGTTACGAGCTTGGGAGGTGGGAAGTGAAACAAATCGGAGGTTGATGTGTTGTCCGCTTTGCAAGTATGACCTTGACTCAAGGGATCATTTGTTTTTCCAGTGTTCTTTTGCGGCTCACGTATGGAACAATGTGAAGGTTATGGTTGATATGAATTCTCTCAATGACTCGTGGGAATCCGTTATGGATTGGATGATCCATCATGCTAGCACAAAGAAGATTGAACATATTATTTGCAAGATGGTAGTTGCAGCTTCAACGTATTTCATTTGGCAAGAAAGAAATGCTCGTCTGTTTACATCAAACCAAAGCAGTGTCTCTATGGTTACGGAAAGAATTCTGAATACGGTCCGGTTACGGTTGATGGGATTCAAGGCTTGTGGGGATGCTAAATTTACATCGCTGATGAGGAAATGGAAGATTCCAATTCTTGAAGACGACAATGGCCCGGGCTAGCTCCTAACAGGATTAGGTCGTTAGGTCGTTGTGTGTAGTCTTGGTTGTGCCTGTCTTTGGCTGTCTTAGTTTGTTTGGTTTTGTTTGTCGGGTTGTGTTTCTTTTCTGGTTTTCCTAGCTTGGTATGCCAAGTCTAGCTTTGTGTATCCTTTCTGATGCACATGTTTATTCTTTGATTATTTATAAAATTCACCGGGGTAACCCTTTACCAAAAAAAAAGTAATTATAAAAACACACTTGCAAATAAGTAACAAGTTAAGCCAAATAGAGACTTTGAAACTCGAGTTGTCACAAGCTGTCAAGCGTCTGAGGCGCAGCAAAATTCCCATTCTTAAGGTTCGATGGGAAGGAAAGCGTGGTGTCGAATTCACTTGGTAGTTGAAAAGTGATATGAAGACCAAGTACCCGCATCTCTTCGAGCAGTCTTCTTCTAAGATTTCGGGGACTAAATCTCCTAAAGGAGGGGAGACTGTAACGCCCAGCGTCCCTAAACTTTAGGCACTTGGCAAGATCAGTCCCTGAACTTCTTTTGATTTTCAATTTTTGGTCCCTGTGTTTTGGTGATGTTGATACTTTGACACTTTTGGATTGATACTTGATGCTTAACACTATGATACTTGATTCTTTAATCTAGATGCTTGATTCTTGATACATAAACCATGAGACTTGATAATTAATCTAGATGCTTGACTCTTGATGCTTAATCTAGATACTTGATTCTTATGACTAAACTAGATACTTGATTCTTTATACTATGAAGGCTAGATTCCTTATGTTGATTCTTGATACTTGATACTTGGACTCTTGATTCTCGATACTTGAAAAACTATGATTCTTGACTCTTGAAACTTGATTCTTGGTTGAACGAGAGACTAGAGTCTTGTCACTGGCGGAATCTATGAAACTTTTGTGTTTATGATGTAATCTAGTCACGAGATACGTTTACCCAAACTATACGCAACGCAACACTTAATTTAACTCGCGAATCAAAGACGGGAACGCGGAAAGGTTGGGTTGGCCAGAGTGGCAATCCGATCGGATTGCCACCCGATCGGATTACCACCCGATCGGATGGTCAACCGATCGGACTGCCACCTGCTCCGTGCACACCTTCCCTCCTCTCACACTATCATACTATAAATAGGAGCTGTCACATCAATCCTTCACTGACGTTACATCCCTGCTCGACTCAGACAAACAATACCTTTCTCCTCCATTTTCTTGGCGATTTCGGTACGTTTCAAGCTAGATTCTGTTGGGTTTCTCACATGTTTATCAAAGTATTTCATCCATATGAAATTAAAACGCAGCGGGAAATTATTATTTAAAAACATGTTACTTACAAGATATAAAACCATTTTTATATGTAAAACCCAATCCCGGATCCATATACAAATATGCATGTTATCAAAAATCAAAACACAACCATAGAGTGTTTAGAATACTACCTTCCAAGGAGTAATGGATATGAAGAAGGTGATGCTTCTTGAACGGTTGCCTTCAAGTGTAGAAGACCTCAAGCTTGTATACCCCAAGCCTTCCAATAAACACCTTATGTTTAGCTAGGATTTCTACACTTATGAACTCACTAAAAACCTCTCTTGAAACCAACTCTTGGAAACCTTCTTATGGCCGATTTTTAGAGAGAGAACAAAGGTGATTTTACACTTGAAATAACTTGTAAAATCAAAACCCTTGAAGCCCTACCCTTGGCCGAAATTATGAGACTGTTTCTTGGAGTTTTGCACTTGATATTTAATCTTTAAAGTCCCCTCTAAATCAGCCCCACATGACCGATTTTTGAGAGCTTCTTCAAGTGTCTCATTTAATTTTTTGCAACAAAATTAGTTATAATACTTGAGAGAATCTTGCCACCATTTTCACCCAATCACCAAACCTCTAGCACATGCAAATTCATGTATTCTCATTGGACTAAAAGGCTTGGGAAGACCACCCAATCAAATGGTCTCTTACACATGCAAAAATGCATGAAACCACATTGGACCAAAGATTTTGGGAAGACCCCATGGGGGGGGGGGGTGGCGGCCTAGAGTTTTATTTAAAAAAAAAAATCAATTTTTCTTTTAAATAATATAAGTCTTATATATGTATTTTATAACTTTTATAAAATATAACAACATATGTTATAAGACTTGTACAACTTTTATTATGTATTTAACCCATTAAATAACAAAATAAAATATTCTCTCAAAATAAATTATCCATATAATTTATTAGTTTGTCAAGTGCAATTATTTAGAAAACCAATTTCTAAATATTGTAAGTGTTAATATTTATTTGTTTGATCATATCACAAATAAATAATATTGTAAGTGTTTGTCTAGCTTGTATTTGGGTATGACTCGACTTGGATCATAACGTACTAGCCACATCAATTTAATATGTGTCTTGGGCATACAGAGTCCAACAATCTCCTACTTGCACAAGATACATAGAAGATTGATGCAAGTAGTAAATAACGCCTAACTACGGTTTACTACCCCTAATACGTATGACTATATGTCCCATTCAATAACATCATCCCCTTCAAGTCCCTTACTTGAACATGATTTAGGTGAATCTATCATTTATCCTTTCGTTACAAATGTCATGTCAAATCAAGAGACAGAGTGATCACTCTCTGTTGATTTAACTTTAGCAGGCCTTAGACATCTTACTCTCAACGAATAAGAGGAACAAATCCAATCTTGACTACATACGTCTCTCACAATCACCTTGTACCACACCTGAGCTTAGCCTTATCTACTGTCATATTACTAACAACGAAGAAATAAGTCAAGGTACAATATTTGGTGAATATCAAGACCCAATATGTATCTCAGGTCAGAGGATACTATGATATTCTCCTTTACTCAAATTTACTTATGATCAATCACAGATGATTCCATGCAGTAATATTTGAGAGCGAGTCAGTCCAATATTTGTATCCCACAAATATCTATGAACTTTGGCAGCAACACTTTGCTCTATATTCATACCTAATGAATATCCACCAATCCAAGTTCATAATAGTCTTAGATTCATATCTGTTCCCACAAGTATGATCGACTACGGACATTTAGAATAAGTAACTTATTCACGGATTTAAACATGCTAAATGGAACATAACTCAACATACCATAAAGAGTTATAATAACAATTGTTCCAATATCCAAATACAAAATAGATCAAATCCAATCACTAGAATATCGAAGTCCTTAGGCACAAGTATGACCCTTCATGCTTTGCCCGTTTAAGGAGCTTCGTGAGTGGATCCGCAATATTTTGATCAGTGTGAACTTTGCGAATACATATCTTTTCCTTTTTCAACTTCATCCCTTATGTAGTTGAAATTCCGCTCAATTTATTTTGTCTTTTGATGTGCAGGAGGTTCCTTGATTTGAACAATCGCACCATCGTTATCATAAAGATCTCTAGGGGTCCTGAATGGTATTGACTACCCCTAGATCGGCAATAATTCAAGTGGTAGATCCATATGAATTATCTTGACTAATGAAGCGGCGATGTATTCTGATTATGTAGTGGACAATGCTACCCTGACTGTGATCGAGAACTATTTCGATCAGTTTGGAAACTCGTATCCATGTAACCCTTTACAACAAATTCCGAAACTCGCACCCCTGTAACCCTTTACAACGAGTTCCTCTTTACCAGATCCATATATTAGAAATATATCCTTAGTCTTTCTGAGGTATTTCAATATATTTATAACAGTCACCCAATGACCGTTACTCGCTGGTATCTACACGTCATGCTTAAAGCGCATAACTTGTCCAGTCTAGTGCATATCATTACATACATAATGAATCCTATAGCTGACGCATATGGGATTCCTTTCATTCTTTCCTGCTCGTCCTTTGAGCTTGGACATTGAGACGCACTCAATATTGTCCCCTCTTTGAATAGGTACCAAACCTTTCATAGAGTTCTCAATCTTGAACCTTTTCAAGACTTTGTCAATGTATGCACTTTGGTTTAAACCTATCAAGCGCCTTGATCTATCCCTATAGATCTTTATTCCCAAAATATAGGCGACTTCACCATGATCCTTAATGGAAAAACAACTTCCAAGCCAGGCTTTTACACCTTCCATGGTTGGAATGTCATTTCCAAATAGTAGAATGTCATCAACATACAATACTAAGAAAGTGATGATGCTCCCACTAGCCTTCATATATACACAAGCTTCATCGACGTTCTTGATGAATCCATATTCCCTAATCTCTTCATCAAAACGGTGATTGCAACTTCTAGATGCTTGTTTCAATCCATAGATTGATTTCTTTAACTTGCATACTTTGTCAGGATGTTCTGGATCGACAAAACCTTCAGGCTTGACTATATAGACATCTTCCTCAAGATATCTATTAAGGAAAGCCTTTTTGACATCCATTTGCCAAATCTCATAATTATATTATGTAGGTATGGCAAATCATATCCTAATTGACTTTAGCATCGCGACGGGCGAGAAGGTCTTATCATAATCAACACTTTGAGTTTGAATGAAACCTTTTGCTACAAGTCTCGCTTTATAAGTATCCAAGTTATCATGCATATGTGTTTTCTTCCTGAAAACCCACTTATTTCCAACCACTTTGGAATTAAGAGGTAGTACAACCAATTCCATACTTGGTCGTCATACATGGATTGCATCTCAACGTTCATAGCTTCAAGTCATTTGTCACAATCGGATTTTGACATTAGATCACGGTATGTGGTTGATTCACCCGAATCTACCACGTAGCATCCATCCATGAAAAATCCATATCTCTCAGGTGGACTACTAATTCTACCAGATCTGCGAACGCTTTGTGTGTGTTGATCAACCACTTGATCGTTTTTCAACAACCTTTTGTTGAGTGCTAGTTTTAACCAAACGTGTATCGGCTTGTGGTTCTTGATCCTTATCAAGTTCCACTGTTCTAATAATTCCTTCCACAAGGAACTTAGCTTCCAAGAACTCAGCCTTTCGAGCAACAAATACCTTTTGCTCTGTTGGATCGTAGAAATAATATCCTATACCATCTTTAGGATATCCTACAAAGATACACTTAGTGGATCGTACTTCTAATTTGTTTGGGGTGTATTGCTTCACATAAGCTTCACAACCCATACCTTTAAATATGATAATGATAGAGCCCTTCCATGTCGTATTTCAAAAGGGTGTCATATCCACTTTCTTGGTTTTGGGCCATATTTAATATACGGACCACGGAGAGCAAAGCGTAACCCCAAAGTGATAGAGATAATGTGCTCCTAGCCATCATAGATCGAACCATATCCAAATAGAGTTCTATTCCTCCTCTATTGGAACGAAGAACTTTTTTTTTTGGGTAAAGGGTTACCCCGGTGATTCTATTATAGACAACCGCCAAATAAGAACAAGTAGTGTGGATGAGTTCCCCACTAGTTCATATACAGGACATGCCCCGTATATGTAAACCAAAAAGCAAAACAAAACAAGTTACCCCTCAATCTAGCCTACTACAATCATGATAATGACTAATTAGTAGACAAACGAAAAAAACAAACAAACGACGTCAACCACCATCATCAAAAATGAAATTGCTACCAACCGGCAGCCCCTTTGCATGAAACAGAAGCCACATATCCATTGGACACCTTTATGTGAGAGGTGCTTGCCCCTGTACTGGAAGACGTAGGATGTGTACCCGATGTCATAAACTCCTTCGTTTCATCATATACATTCTCTACCTCATCATCGTCAGACTCCGCATTAAGCTCATGTCCCCCTTTAGATCTCCCTTGGAAGGAACCCCCGTCCCCCCCCCCCCCCCAACAAACCCAAGAGCACTAAAAGAATTATGTGTTTGAACCTTGGACGAGCTAGTCACTGCCTTTTTCTTCTTATCCACAGGTCTATATTCAAACTTGGGCTTTTGATTGTTAACTTGAAATCCGCTCTTCTTTACATTCTTCTTTGTCTTGACTACCGTATACCCATCCTCATCTACTTTCTGATTGTTTGTAGGAGGTTTCACTGTCGATCGAATGCCTTTAGGACACTCCTCATAAACATGCCCAAAAACACAGCAATGGGCACATCTCGGGGGTTCCCATTCATACTCCACCCTAATAGTCTCAGTAACATATTTATTCCCATCCAATTCAGGAATAGCCATGGTAAGAGTCTCTTTCAAATCCTGATCAGCCGATATTTCAATGAGAGCCCTAGCATAGCTGCTCCTTCCCCAAGCCTCATTACACATATCAATAGTATACGAATCAAGCCGCACAGGATTCCCAATTTTTGAAGCCAGCATGCTTAAACCATCATCAGAATATGCCACTAGAGGGACATCATGCAATTTAACCCAAACTGCAACCTTTTTAACTTCTTTTTTAAGAGTGTTTGTAGGGGACCAAATGTTGAGAAACATAGGTTTGTTACGGATCATCCAGGGACCCCCTTCAAGAACAACATCCATACCCTTTCTGTCTTCAAACTTGAAGAAAAAGAACCCATTCGAATTCATCATAGTTTTCTGAAGACCATGTTTCTTCCAATTCGTTCTCACAAAGTGTTCAACTACTGGATACGCAATTCTATCCCCCAGAAAATAACCATAAAGAGTGTTAGCTAACCTGTTGTTAACCTGGCGAGCAGAATCAATCGGAAGCACTACATCCACTCCATCCATTGAGACATCTGAGCTTAGAGGACGAAACTTGAGTTTAGGAACTTGTTCAGCCGCATCATTGGCCTTCCTAGCAAATTTATCATCATTCTGTTTCTGAATAAAATCACTACCACGCTTAATATCCCCCTGCTCGACCTGTTCATTTAGGACCACATCCGCATAAGATTGGACATGAGCATTATCATCTTGTATCTGATCTTGAACACGAGGAGGACTAACATCCTTCAACGGTAGCACAAATGCTACCTTTCGTTTGTCAAACACCTTCGCATAAATCTGATTAGGAGAATCAGAGCTGCCAATAACATGCTCAGAATCATTAAGCGGCATCATAAAACATACCTTCTTATTCGGCAATTCAGCAACCCTAGCCGGCATAAGTGATATTTGTCTAGGCTCAAATGGTTTACCATCAATGTTCTTAATCTTTGTCACAAACACATTAGAATTTTCAGCATCTTGGCCATCCATAACGAGATGTTGCTGGAACCCTAACAAGATGTTGCTGAATAATCAGCGAACAAAAAACAATCAGCGAACGAACGGATGTTGCTGGAACCCTAACGAGAATCGGTCAGCCAACTAAACTTAACAAAGTATGTAGGCTGCCAAAACCCTAGTCGTTGACAAGCAACCACTCCGTAGATGACCCGTCTTCAATCAGAAAACAAATCGCAACAAGAAAAAACGGAACCCTAAAAATCGAATCCCTGACCTGATTACAAATGTTTACGTCTAAAGGATGAAAACCCTTAGATGCTAAGTAAGAACGATCAATACCAGGAACAGCTTGAATCTTCTAGGGTTTCACGATGTCTCCAAAATCGCCTAGAGCCCCGTCTCTCTTTCTCACTGGTTGAATATTCCCAAGTTAGGAACGAAGAACTTTGATTGAGTTGATTTTGTACTTCACCTTTTGAAGATTCTGAACATTTCAAAACTTCTTCTTTGTGTCAAGTACACATAACCTTAACTACTATAGTTGTCGGTAAAAGTAATGAAGCATCTTTCACCATTCCTAGTCATTGGCTTAAAAGGATCACATACATTCGAATGTATGATACCTAATAAATCTTTTTCCCTTTCCCACTAAGGGATTACTTGGTCATTTTACCTTGTAAATAAGATTCGTATGTATCAAATGAACCAATTTCATTTGTTTCCAAAAGACAATTCTTTCGAAGTGTTTACATGCGACATCTGTTTATATGACCAAGGCAATAATGCAAAGGATAGGTTTTACTCACATCCATTTTGAGTTTCTTGGTGATTGATTGGTACATTAAACTATCAAATGATGTATTATTATGAACCGATTCATAAATACCACTTGAAGGCATAGGTTTAAAGTAAAACATGCCATTCATCGATATAAATGTCAATGTTTGCAAACTTTAAGTCAAAACCATATTGTCTTATAAGGGAAACTCAAATAATGTTCCTAGTCAAACTAAGACATTTTAAAACAATTTCCAAACCATTTGGAAGTTTCAAAACATAGTCTCCTTTCTTGTAATGTTTATTTCTTTTGAACCTTTTGCAACGAATTGCAAACATGAGTTCCTCATCCGGTATCTAATACCCATGTGTTAGAAGAAATAACATTAAGGTCAATATGTATCATTAAGATTGTACCTGAGGTTTGCCTAGCATCCCTCTTGTTTTTCAACTCTTTGAGATAGGTTGGACAATTCCTATTTAAATGCCCCATCTCACCACACTCAAAGCATGGATCGTTCATGGCAACCTTTGCCTTCTTCTCTTTTGGTTTCGGTGGTTTCGCTTTACTCTTTCTAATCTTTTCCCTTTGAATTACCCGTTTCCTTTTCAACATTTGCTTTGGTGTCGGGGTGATGTGCTTTCTTGTTGCTACCCTCATTGATCGCTAGAATGGATAAAACCCTTTTACCCATATTGAGCCTTTCGAGGCGATCAATGTGGCTTTTCATCTTAAAGACATAAGATGAGTCCGATTGGGTTTCCTCCATTCGACATGCATGAAGCGCTCGAACCGTTTCAAAGCGTTCTACCCTTAGGAACATTTCCTACAATTGGGTAATCATGTCGTATGCTCATGATGTTCAAAATCCTTTTGAATCTCGGGAATCACAATTCCTAACATGAGACAAGAGGTTTGCATAGTATCCTTGATATACTTAATCCAATCATTATAGGCATCCTTATCTTCCATAAGATATTCATTGGGATTAGAATCGTTTTCAATGATAGGTTACGGACGGTTTGGGTAAAATTGTTAGCGACCATCTACAAAATTTAACAAGGTTCAATTTTAGTATTTTAGATATTATTATATTTTAATTATTAATACCCTTTTATGTCATAAAGACAATTAATAATTAAAATCTAGAATCCAACGTTACATTTAAATATTGGTTAGGTGACCTTTATCCCTCTATTTAAATTAACAAGGTAGTCAACGTTTGACAATTGCAACTCTTTGCAATTGCTAGCCATATGGGATCGGTTAAACATCTATATGTTTAGTTGGCATGTTTAATCCCATCAACACCTTTTGTTCGCCATGCTTCGGTGACCCTAAGTTCATGGTTTCCAAATCAAGTCGTCCAACTTACACACACGTGTGAGTTTATTCACATAAGTGGTTAGGTGACCTTTATCCCACAAACATGGTAAACCCACCTCGAATATACAAGTTCTCTCAAATGTGGTTAGGTGACCTTTATCTCACAAAAGAGTTCCCAAGTGATTCGAGTGTTGTATAAAAGGATGGTGTTTGACTTGTTTTATAAAAGGGATTTTGAGTTTTCAAAATTCTAGTTTAGAAAACTTTATTTACCATACATTTGCATGCATTCAAATCCTTGGTACTTTAGTGAAAATCAATTTTTAAGGTTCTTTTAATAAAACCCATTTTGTAAAATCATTAATTTTTAATAAAACCTTTATTAACCAACTTTAATGATCTTTAAAGAACCAATTTTAAGCTTGTTGTTGATTATTAGTTTGTTAAGCATGCATATCCAAATATCATCTAAACAACATAAATAAACAACCACACAAGCACAACACACATATCATTAGGTGCATAACCATAGCACACTATTTTGACCACACTTGTTAGCCGAAACAAGTGTGCCAAAAGGTCCTTCTTAAAGGGTGAATATTGACACAAATAAATGTGTCGTTGAACTCCCACTTGATCCCGCATCCGAATGCTTCAAGTCTTCTTATTGTGTTGTGATTTCTTCACATTCTTTGGTCTTCCAAATGTCTTTTATATTTAGCTCCAAACTCCTTTGGACTTCAAAAATGTGTTTTGGTTATCGGGCTAAAATCCCGTTAAGAACTATGAAGTCCTTTAGGCTCGAAATTAGCCAAAACCAAAACCGCATTTTTGTGTGCATCTTCTTTTACAAAATATATCCTAATAGATTTTTTCCTAATAAAATAAAATGCACCTAATCTATTTATTTTACATACCAAATGAAAATAAATAAATTACATAACTTCACAAATGGAAGAACCAAAAATAATAATTATTACAACCTTTGAAATAATTAAATACAAATTACAAACACAAATCTTCAACATATTCACACAAGGTCATGGCTAGGTTATGAACACCAAAATATATATATCCACATATATAAAATTCAAGAAGCAAAATGGTTTCCTTTTTACAACCTACTTTTCGGTCAAGAATGAAAAAACCGAAAAAGTGGGTTTTTGTCCAAACAAACAAATCATCCAAATGACATAATTTTTCAAGATACTTTTATGCATGTATTAAAATAATCTTGAAAAACAAAAGGATAACCATCTATAAAATTTCGGCCATAGGGTTTTAACCAAACCCGAAACCCGAAAATTTCATATCCAATGAAGCATGCATTCATATAGCCCTGATACCACTGTTGGGTTTCTCACATGTTTATCAAAGTATTTCATCCATATGAAATTAAAACGCAGCGGAAAATTATTATTTAAAAACATGTTACTTACAAGATATAAAACCATTTTATATGTAAAACCCAATCCCGGAACCATATACAAATATGCATGCTATCAAAAATCAAAACACAACCATAGAGTGTTTAGAATACTACCTTCCAAGGAGTAATGGATATGAAGAAGGTGATGCTTCTTGAACGGTTGCCTTCAAGTGTAGAAGACCTCAAGCTTGTATACCCCAAGCCTTCCAACAAACACCTTATGTTTAGCTAGGATTTCTACACTTATGAACTCACTAAAAACCTCTCTTGAAACCAACTCTTGGAAACCTTCTTATGGCCAATTTTTAGAGAGAGAACAAAGGTGATTTTACACTTGAAATAACTTGTAAAATCAAAACCCTTGAAGCCCTACCCTTGGCCGAAATTATGAGAGTGTTTCTTGGAGTTTTGCACTTGATATTTGATCTTTAAAGTCCCCTCTAAATCAGCCACACATGACCGATTTTTGAGAGCTTCTTCAAGTGTCTCATTTAATTTTTTGCAACAAAATTAGTTATAATACTTGAGAGAATCTTGCCACCATTTTCACCCGATCACCAAACCTCTAGCACATGCAAATGCATGTATTCTCATTGGACTAAAAGGCTTGGGAAGACCACCCAATCAAATGGTCTCTTACACATGCAAAAATGCATGAAACCACATTGGACCAAAGATTTTGGGAAGACCCCATGGGGGGGGGGGGGGTGGCGGCCTAGAGTTTTATTTAAAAAAAAATTCAATTTTTCTTTTAAATAATATAAGTCTTATATATGTATTTTATAACTTTTATAAAATATAACAACATATGTTATAAGACTTGTACAACTTTTATTATGTTACTTAACCCATTAAATAACAAAATAAAATATTCTCTCAAAATAAATTATTCATATAATTTATTAGTTTGTCAAGTGCAATTATTTAGAAAACCAATTTTTAAATATTTTTTTTTTGGGTAAAGGGTTACCCCGGTGATTCTATATATTCACAAAACAAACAAAACAAGTAGTGTAGAATGCCTACACTAGTTCAATCATGAGACATGCCCCATGAAAGTTAAACACAAACTACCAAAAACAACCACTTAAAAGCAAACAAAAACGCCAACTAGACTATCCACTAGACAAACGCAAACACAAATTGACTCAAAACTTAATCAGCCGCCATCGTCTTCCAATTGATCTCCATTTATCTCCCACTCTTCAAGAAGTCTCCGCACACTTGTAGTGTTCTTTAATCTAGCGCCCATCAGTTTGTATCTGACCGTGTTTAAAATAATTTCACTAAGTTTCTCCGGAGGTCTCAACTGATTTTTGAAAATTCTAGCATTTCTTTCCTGCCAAATAAAGTACACAGCAGCCGCAACCAGAATTTTAGCAACATAAGTCGAAGCCGATTTAGATCTAGACCGAACCAGCAACCAATCCACTATATCAGTCCATTTCGGACTAACATCACCCATATTCACCTTATTTCGAATTAGATGCCAAACTTGAGAAGCAAATTTGCATTCAAAAAATAAATGCTGATGTGAGTCGAAATTCTGATAACACAACATGCAACACATCATATTCATGTTCTTCCTTCGCGAGATGTCCCACTTTAGAATTTTATCTTGCGTTAACAACTTACATTTAAGGACCAGCCACATCATAAAAGCATGTCGAGGAATACACTGCGAAAACCAGACAATATTACACCAATTAACTTCCGGAGCCGTGTACCGAACCGACTGCCACACACATGAAGTTGAAAACTCCTTTGTATCGCTACCATCTTTCCATACCAATTTGTCAGGTTTTGTTGGATTTAATTGTACTTGGTCTAACTGAATTAGAACTGGAAATAGATCTCTCCAAGCCACAGGCCAAGACTAAGACCCCTGCGAAAATATGTTAGCCACAGAATCATCCAGATGAAAATCTGCATCGGTAATAGTTCTAGGCGATATAAAATCACCAAGAGGCCCTATATCACACCAATAATCGAACCAAGCAGATGTATCGAATCCATTACCTAAAATCGACCATATATGTTTCCTGATAAGAGGCCGTAACTGCACTAACTTTCTCCAAGACCAGCAACAATTAGCTTGAGATTTACACACCCAAAAACTCTTACCTTTTAACCTGTAACTGTGCACCCAATCTACCCATAAAGAATCCCGTTTAGACACGATGCTCCAAATATGAGAAGACATAAGAGCCGTATTCATATCCCCAATCCGTCTAATTCCCAACCCACCT
The DNA here is from genome assembly GCA_030545235.1 of Helianthus tuberosus. NCBI lineage: Eukaryota > Viridiplantae > Streptophyta > Magnoliopsida > Asterales > Asteraceae > Helianthus > Helianthus tuberosus. Next base: position 50,307 of record JARYGA010018801.1, read on the forward strand.
TCATATTTCGGAGTACAAACGGTTTTCCAAGAAACTTTAGATTTACCTTTAGAATACACACTATCTTGAGACCAAAGGAAATTTCGCATACAAGCTTCAAGCTCAAGAACAATACGAGACGGCAACATAAAAACAGAAGACCAATAGATGTGCATAGCTGAGAGAACTGAAGTAATAAGCTGTAATCTGCCAGCAAAAGAAAGCAACTTGTTCCTCCAATGCGTTATACGTTTTTGTAAATGATCCACGAGCACTCGACAATCACTATAACCGAGCCTGGACGAGATCAGGGGCACTCCCAGATATTTAACAGGCAGCTTTCCTTCCACAAACGGCATGAGCTCTAAAATATCCTCTTTAACATGGCCATTGACATTACAAAAGAATATCGTACTTTTTTGATTATTCGGCATTAACCCCGTCATCTTCGTGAAATTAGATAGCGATGTCATAATACACCTAGCCAAATTAACTTCTCCTCTAGCAAAAAGGAACAAATCATCCGCAAAACAAAGATTGACAATTTGCTGTTTTTCGCATTTATTGTGAAATTTAAAGGAAGAATCAATACGAACCGCATTCTGCAAGATGGCCTTCAACACCTCCATAACTAAGGTAAAAAGATAGGGAGAAATTGGATCCCCTTGCCTTAAACCTCGCTTGCCTTTAAAAAAAAAACCATGAATCGAACCATTAACACACATAGAAAATGAGGTAGTCGAGACACATACCATGATCCAGTCAACCATCTTATCTTTAAAACCAAAGCCAAGAAGAGCACTTTTTAGAAATCTCCAGTCGACCGTGTCATAAGCTTTCTGGATATCCACTTTAAAAGCACACCTTGGAGGACCCGTCTGTCTATGATAATTGTGCATTAATTCTTGAGTCAACAAAATATTGTCAGAAATTTTCCTACCAGGAACAAAAGCCGATTGGTTAATACTGACAATATCATTCAGAGCACCTTTAATTCTATCCGCAAGGATTTTACTGATACATTTGTATAAGACATTACAGCAAGCAATCGGCCGATAGTCAGTGACTGCCGAAGGGGTAGGAATTTTCGGAATAAGCACAATAATAGTGTGATTCAATTCACGAAGAAGGTTTCCTGTCTCAAAAAAATCCATGATAGCACAAGTTACATCATTACCAACAATATGCCAGGCACTCTTGAAAAAAGCCGTTGTATAACCATCAGGGCCTGGCGCTTTATCAATACCAATAGAAAACATCGCCTTTTTCACTTCTTCCGCCGATACTTGGCGAATCATATGATCAGCAACCTGAGGAGAAAGAACTTTAGAGAATAAATCCGGAGCCGGAGAAAGAGAGATATCACCTTGAGTGCCGAAAAATTTCTCATAATACTTGACAAACGGTTGGACAACCGTATCACCCTCATAAAAGTTCCCTTCCGAATCTTTAATTACCTCTATTCGGCTACAGTGATTTCTAACTTTCAGAGATGAATGAAAGAAAGCCGAATTCATATCACCCGCACTTAACCAATCAACTTTCGACTTTTGTTTCAGAAATCGTTCTTCGTCTAACGTTGCTTTTTGAAGATCACGACTAATCAAACATTCGGCTGCCCGAAACTCAGCATTTGCAGGATCACGATCAACCTTTTGCTGAATGACGTCTAGATCCAATCTCAGATTTTCAACTTTTTTATGCAGATTACCGTGCTTGAATAATAAAGACCGCAACGGGTGTTTAAGAAGACGAAGTTTTTTAACCACTCTAAACTGATGAACACCATTAACGTTAGTACTCCAATTGCTATTAACAATCTCTAAAAACTCAGGTTTATACACCAGGAAATTAGCAAACTTAAAAGACCTCGGCTTCAGTCTACTAGAATCCGGGAATGAAAGAATACTAGGACAGTGGTCCGAAAGTCTATACGGTTTAAACATGGCCACAGAATTCGGAAATTCAGCAATAAATTCCGTATTACCCATCACTCGGTCGGGATTTTTCAGCAACCCTACCCCATTCTTTGGCTTTTGACTCCATGTAAATTGAATCCCTATACGGTTTATATCAACAACTTCAATATTATCCACGCACTCTTGAAAGTCTCGCATACCAGCAGAAATCATTGAAGTTCCCATCGAATTATCCTCTATACTTAGAGCCGTGTTGAAATCACCCAGAATGCACCAAGGTTTATCCTTAACAAGGCCTTTATGCATTACAAGATTACTCCATAACTCTTTCCGTGTCATATAATAATTAGCAGCATAAACAACTGAACAAAACATCATTCTTTTATCCAATTTGAAAACAAGCTGAAAATGCATCACCTGATTAGATTGCGCTAAGTGTTAATATTTATTTGTTTGATCATATCACAAATAAATAATATTGTAAGTGTTTGTCTAGCTTGTATTTGGGTATGACTCGACTTGGATCATAACGTACTAGCCACATCAATTTAATATGTGTCTTGGGCATACAGAGTCCAACAGATTCTTGTACTTTCTTGATGTACACATCACTCTATACGTGATTCTCACTTGAAATCACACTTTTCACCGTAAAATCTCTCAGATCTGAGATCTTGAGGATGATGTCATCGTGGTGGTTTTCACAAGCTACTATATGATGTCATTCCTTGTAAGATCTAGCTAAGATCTAAGTGATATCATACGTTTTCCATCAAATCTAAGCTAGATCTAAGAGTTTTGATAATGAAACTTAAGTTCTCTTCATCCTTTCTTCAAACTTTTACTTTATTCGTTGGAAACCGGGCCTAAACGGACTGTAGATTTGATAAATAGTCTAGAGTCGGTGTTGATCTGAGTTCTTACTGGAAAAGACGAGCAAAACACAGATTCCGACATAAACCCGTCAGAGGCATACGGCTGGTCGGACAGGGGTGGTTCCCACCCGATCAGAACGGCTGTGTACTGATAGGTTTACCGTTGTATCGATACATGTCGTACTGTCACCGTTAAACTGGAAACTTAGAAACTTTACAAAGTGGTAAACAAGAATAAGGGTCGCCCGATCGAGCGGCAACCCGATCGGACAGCCACCCTATCAGGTGACACTTGCCATTTTTACCTTGAAACTTTGAAACTCTTTCAACACTTAGAATCTTTTTTATCATGGAAACATTGGAAACTTTGATCGAGTGGAAACCCGATCGGACAGCCGCCCGAGCGAGCAGCCACCCGATTGATGTGACCAAAACACTCAACACCCTGATCGAGTGGCAACCCGATCGGACAGCCACCCTATTCACCCTCACTTTATGAATTTCAAAATCAAGTGGCAACCCGATCGGATGGCCATCCGATCGGGCAGCCATCTGTCTCCTCACACACATGTGTCGCCCAACCGACTGGCTATCTGATCGGATAGCCATCCGATCGGACAACCATCCGATCCAGTGACTGATTTGACACTTGTGCAATCTCGTTAATTCTGCACGACTCTCATCCTCTTGTAAACTAATCAGGCTAATTCTACAAAGAGCTCCCTTTGATCCAACAACAGTTGCGACTTTTAAGCAATCACAGTGAGTATACTCGATCCCCTTTTTACTTTAAACTTTTGGGATGTAACATGTATTCTATGAAACTTAAACTTGAGTCTTTAAAACTTGAACTCTATCCTATGTGAAACTTGTGATTCTTGAAGGCATAAAACTTTTGGGATGTAACATGTATTCTATGAAACTTAAACTTGAGTCTTTGAAACTTGAACTCTATCCTATGTGAAACTTGTGATTCTTGACGGCATATGCCAAACATGCGTAGAGAACATTGACGGCAACCGTACACCTACAAACCCTTTCTCTCTCTCCTTATGGTAATTTCCTGTTCATCATGATTCCCTTGTTTTTCTTTGTGATCTTATGCATAACAGTCTGTGATTTGGGTTTTGATTCTTCAAAATTCTATAACGAACTAGTTAGCATTAGGGATCGTTCTAAAACTAGGGTTTTTGTTCTTTTTCCTTTTCAATCGCCGCCTTGGTAGGCTGTTTGAAACCCTGATTTATTAAGCTGGTTGTTATTGATTGCGGTTAACTGAGATTAATTTAGCTAGATTGATACTCTGGTTCAATTGATTAAGGGTTGAAGATTGTTTCTAGGGTTTTAAGGATTAGGGTCTTCGTTTTTTGTTCTCGTTCGGTTGCATGGTTCTGTCGTTGACTGAGGAGTGGGATTGATTACGTTTCCTTGTGCATGGAGACAAATCGGGAAAGGGGTTTGGAGGATTTAGGGTTTCAATCTTTTACTGAAAAGCTGCATGGGGATATTTTTATTACGTCAAAGGGTACAATGCCGATGCAGGTTCAGGAGACTCGTGATGGTAGGGGCTTGGAGAATCTAGGGTTTCAATCATTTGCTGATAAGGCTTCATTATTTTGCAAGCCGATAAACATTGATGGTAACCCTATGATGCCTCGTCGTGGAGTTATTAACGTTATAGACGAATTGGAAAAAGTTACTGTTCCAGTTCCTTTGGTGTCCGCTAATGCTGATGGTAGGGATGATCAGAACCAATCATCATAGACACCGGTCTCTTATGCTGAAAAACTTCAGTCTAATGTGCGAAATAAACGAGAGGTTAATTTTAGACTCATGGAGTCAATGGAGACCCGTGAAGATGCTGATGTTGTTATACCTAGGGAGGTTGTTAAAAAAGTTCAGGAAAGATTTGACAATGTCTTGTATGGTTATTTTCTAGGTAATCGGCTACCTTTTCCTGTGGTAGAGTTTTATGCAAAGAATGTATGGTCAAAGTTTGGCGTCGAGAAGATGATGATGAACTCCAACGGATTCTTTTTCTTTAAATTCGACTCCAAAGAGGGAATGGCTAAAGTGCTTGAAGGGGGGCCATGGTTGATTCGGAAAATGCCGTTATTCTTGAATGTTTGGTCTCCTTCTGTCAGCCTTAAAAAGGAGGGGATCAAATCAGTTCCGGTATGGGTTAAGTTACACAATGTTCCCATTGTGATATTAAGTTGAGTATAAACCTTGAAAATTCAGGTTGTCACATCCTACCCCAATTATCAGAACACATATCCGCAGTATACGTGTAGGTTAGATATATATTTTGTATTGAAATTATGTTGTTTAATTAAAACATGGAACTTTGCCAAACACCTCCTCACGAAATCACCCCAGCCGAAAACACCCCCACCCACGAAAACACACCCCACGAAAACACTAGGTGTTTTCGTCTACTAAGAGGCCAACGAAAATAGAATGGGCTTCGGCCCAGTAACGACCGCTTATAACATTTTGTTTTGATTCCTTTACGCGAGAGTTTATTCGGCAACCCTAACTACCTCTCAACTTCTCTCTCGCTCCCCTCGGGAACCTGACGGCAGCCCTCCTCCCATTCGAAGCCAGATCACTCTTGTTTGATCATTTTTGTTTGTGCGGTTAGTGATGTACACGCTTAGTTTGATTTCAGTTCTGGATATATGGTTATGCTGTAAACATGTTCTTAACTGTAATGGATCTAGTGATGGAATGATTTCATGATTTATGTAAACCTTGATATCGATCTAGGGTTTTGACGGTTTGTGAAATTTGGAATTTGTGTAACCTTGTTGCTGTTTGATTTGCAATTGCTTAGATAGTTCTTCCAGTTCAGTTGGAGCTAAGCGATAAGGTGCTCGAGCTATGGGTGCTGCTCCTGGAGCTAGCTCGATCTGAAATTCGACCTGGCGATGAGGCGGTAGCCCAGGTAAATCTTCAGGAAACACTTGAGGAAAGTCGCGTACTACTGGAATATCCTCAATCTTCTTATCTTTCGTAGATGTATCTGTAACGAGTGCTAAAACAGCTGTGTGGCCCTTTCGCAAACACTTAGGCGACAAGAGTGGTGTCGTGAGTGGCATCATCTCCTTCTTAAAGGCTCAGAAGTGTTTGCGAAAGGGCCACACAGCTGTTTTAGCACTCGTTACAGATACATCTACGAAAGAGAAGAAGATTGAGGATATTCCAGTAGTACGCGACTTTCCTCAAGTGTTTCCTGGCCTCATCGCCAGGTCGAATTTCAGATCAAGCTAGCTCCAGGAGCAGCACCCATAGCTCGAGCACCTTATCGCTTAGCTCCAACTGAACTGGAAGAACTATCTAAGCAATTATAAGAACTCTTGGAAAAGGGTTTCATACGTCCTAGCTCTTCGCCCTGGGGAGCTCCAGTATTATTTGTGAAGAAGAAAGACGGTACCTTCCGCATGTGCATAGATTACCGCGAACTGAACAAGGTGACCGTGAAGAATCGCTATCCTCTTCCACGCATCGACGACTTATTCGACCAGTTGCAAGGGTCGAACTATTACTCGAAGATTGATCTGAGATCAGGTTATCATCAACTGAGAGTCCGGGACGAGGACGTCTCCAAAACAGCATTCAGAACTCGCTACGGTCATTACGAGTTTTTGGTTATGCCATTCGGGTTAACGAACGCACCAGCGGTTTTCATGGATCTTATGAACAGGGTGTGCAAACCTTATCTTGACAAGTTTGTTATTGTTTTCATCGATGACATCCTGATCTATTCGAAGAGTCAGGAGGAACACGAGCATCATTTACGACTTATTTTGGAACTCCTTCGAACAGAACAACTGTACGCCAAGTTTTCGAAATGCGACTTCTGGCTTCGTGAAGTCCACTTCCTAGGCCACGTGGTAAACAAGGATGGGATTCATGTTGATCCATCCAAGGTAGATTCGATCAAGAACTGGCCTGCACCTCGCACACCAACCGAAATACGCCAATTCTTGGGTTTGGCGGGTTATTACAGACGGTTCATCAAAGACTTCTCAAAGATTGCACAACCGCTTACACTACTGACACAGAAACGTGTTGCTTACCGTTGGGGTAATACACAGGAAACAGCGTTTCAGCACTTAAAGGATAGACTTTGTAGCGCACCTATCCTCTCATTGCCTGAAGGCACGGATGATTTTGTAGTCTACTGCGACGCATCCATCCAAGGTCTTGGATGTGTGTTGATGCAACGGGATAAAGTCATTGCTTATGCTTCGCGCCAACTTAAGATTCACGAACGGAATTACACTACACATGATTTAGAGCTGGGAGCTGTTGTCTTTGCGCTCAAGATATGGCGACACTACCTGTATGGCACTAAGTGCACCATCTACACCGACCACAGGAGTCTTGAGCATATCTTCAAGCAGAAGGAGTTGAACATGCGACAGCGTCGATGGGTTGAGCTACTGAACGATTACGAATGTGCTATAAAGTACCATCCAGGCAAAGCCAATGTGGTGGCCGACGCCCTCAGTCGAAAGGATACTACACCTAGGCGTGTACGAGCGTTGCAACTCACTATTCAGTCTAGTCTTCCTTCACAGATACGAGATGCTCAGGTAGAAGCATTGAAACCAGAAAACGTCAGGGCTGAAGCCCTACGCGGCTCAAGGCAACGGTTAGAACAAAAGGCAGACGGCGCCTACTATGTAACAGGACGCATTTGGGTCCCACTCTATGGCAACTTACGCGAGCTTGTAATGGATGAAGCTCATAAGTCTCGCTACTCAGTACATCCTGGTTCGGAAAAGATGTACCACGACTTGAGAACTACATATTGGTGGCCTAGCATGAAGGCTCATATAGCAACTTACGTTAGCAAGTGTTTGACTTGTGCGAGAGTCAAATCGGAATATCAGAAACCATCGGGCCTACTCCAACAACCAGAGATACCACAAAGGAAATGGGAGCAAATTTCCATGGATTTTGTTACTGGCCTGCCTAGATCTCAACGTGGAAATGATACTATTTGGGTGATCGTGGATCGACTCACTAAGTCTGCACACTTCCTGGCTATTAAGGAAACAGACAAGTTCTCTACCTTAGCAAACATCTATTTAAAAGAAGTGGTTTCAAGGCACGGGGTGCCCACCTCTATTATCTCTGATCGTGACGCACATTTTACTTCAGAACTGTGGCAAGCAATGCACAAATCTTTTGGCTCTCGTTTAGACATGAGCACAGCTTATCACCCTCAGATGGATGGGCAGTCTGAGCGCACTATTCAAACTTTAGAAGACATGCTTCGTGCATGTGTAATTGACTTTGGCAACGGCTGGGAGAAACATCTGCCACTTGTGGAATTTTCGTACAATAATAGCTACCACACCAGCATTAAAGCTGCTCCGTTTGAGGCATTATACGGGCGTAAATGCCGGTCACCTCTTTGTTGGGCAGAGGTGGGGGACAGTCAGATCACGGGTCCAGAACTCGTAGTTGATACTACAGAAAAGATTGCTCAGATAGGACAACGCATGGCGGCAGCTCGTGACCGTCAGAAAGCATACGCCGATAAAGACAGGAAACCACTCGAGTTCCAGGTTGGGGATCGAGTGCTACTCAAAGTTTCACCCTGGAAGGGTGTGGTTCGTTTTGGAAAACGAGGCAAGCTCAATCCGCGATATGTCGGACCATTCGAAATCATTGAGAAAATAGGCAAAGTAGCCTACAGACTGAACTTACCAGCTGAACTCAGTGCAGTTCACAACGTCTTTCACGTGTCGAATCTGAAGAAGTGTCTGTCAGATGAGACCCTCATAGTTCCTTTGAAGGAGCTTACTATCGATGAACAGTTGCGATTCGTCGAGGAACCAGTTGAAATCACGGACCGGGATGTCAAGGTCCTCAAGAACACCAGAATACCTCTTGTTCGAGTTCGTTGGAACTCCCGTCGTGGCCCAGAGTTCACCTGGGAACGCGAAGATCAAATGAAACTCAAGTATCCCCAGTTATTCGGAAACAGTGCAACCACTACTGAGGCTGAAGCTACTACAGAATTTCGGGACGAAATTCCAAATCAACGGGGGGATGATGTGACACCCCAGGAAAACCAGGAAACGACGCAACACAACTAGCTTCCTCAGTAACTACGTGCTAAATTTCGGGACGAAATTTCTTTCAAGTTGGGGATAATGTGACAACTCGAGTTTCCAAGATTTCCACCTTCGCATTTATTGCACGTTAATTGTTTAAGTTGTTTGTTTTACGGCTTGTTTGTTTCGCAACTGTGCACATTTGTAATACGTTATATCGTATTGTGATTATATTTATATTTGGTGTGCTTCATAAGTGTGCTTGTATATATATATATGACTGTGTTAATAACATGCTTACTATCAACTAATGGGAGTAATAGCCGAAAACAGCAAATGGGCTTTAGGCCCAGTAGTGAATCACTTATATGTATATTCTGATCACAACTCCTTACGGGAAGTTCTCAAACGGCAAACCCTAGACTCTCTCTAATAGATTGATGGCAACCTTGTGGCTTCGAGACTCTCAAAGAACGATCAAATTATTTCCTTGTTCATCGTGGTTAGTGCTATTTATTATCCGATTATATGATTTAAAACACTTTTGAATATTGTTTGGCTGTGTTTGTTAGTGATCACCACGTGTCGTCTGTGATGCACGATTTTTGATATTATTCTTACAAAATCCGAACATGTTAGTATATGTAATCATAATTATTGCGATTTAGATGGTTTGATGATTTTTGTTATTTAATAAAAGGCAAATCAAATGCATTCTTGGGAACCGATTTATGTCAGTAGCTTGGTCGGTTCATGATATTGGATGGTGTGTGGCATGATAACTATTGTCAACCTCAAAACCTAAAAATGGCTGCCTAGTGATTATAATCTAGAGGTACACATGTTTTAAGAACAAGTCAGTAGCAGGCCATGTGCAGGATATGATGTGTGATTAGGAAATTTATTTTTAATCAAGAATATTTCATGAGTCTATTAGGTTGGTGGTGATTAGCGGTCCAATGAAAATCTTTGCCTATGTGTATCAGTCCAATAATGCTTGGATGCAACTGATAGATGTCAACCGATGATTTATTAGGATTCTGTATTATTGCTGTTATGTTGAAGTCGACGAAAACACATGGACCACCGAAAACATCAACTAGACGAAAACATAGAGGGCCAGACGAAATCACTTGGTGATTTCGTCGTTGGGTGATTTCGCCGCCAGAGGTGTTTTCATCCCACGTCATTTAGTTGAAATGCATGGACACATTGACTCCGTTAAATTATTAACTCTGTTAAATGGTTTACATTGTTAAGTCATTAATCATGTTAGTATGAAAACTCTGTTAAGTCTATTACTTCTGTTGAGACTGTTAGTGGATAACCTTGTCAGAATGGACTGAGAAAGCCTTTATGTGAAGCATGAATTGTGTGGATTTGATTAACTGTTACGTGTTACACAATGTTAACTGCCAAGCGATATGTGACATTAGATTTCATGCAAGTCTTTATGAACGTAAATTGATTTTATATACGTGTGTATTATAGGCCGTAACTGATAAATTGTGAGCGTGTAATTCTTAGCATACCGAGCAAACCAAGGTGAGTTCACACTCTTACCAAGGCATGGGATTCCCAGGGATTGGGAATGGGTTGAATGATGGGATTTAACAATTACTCGTACTTACACGGCTACTAGACTATCTACCATCGTCCTCGGGTTAAGCAGGGCACTTACGTAAAACCTACGTAAACAAGTACTTACCACTGTCCTCAGGTTTCGAGGGACACTTACGTAAAACCTACGTAAACTCACACATGCTACTGTCTTCCGGGGTCAGGAAGGACACTTACGTAAAACCTACGTAAAACCTACGTAAACCCCACGCGTACCACTGTCCTCGGGTAAAGAAGGGTACTTACGTAAAACCTACGTAAACCTTGTACGTACTACTGTTCTCAGGTTAAGAAGAACACTTATGGTCACAAATAGTCTAGTGTATATACAAATATGGGAAGCCCCCACTAATAGAACATACTATCGGCCTAGTAGAGCCACATGTTACGAAAAGAACTTACTATTACGAACTTACTTACTGTGAACTCGCTCAACTAGTTGTTGACTCTCTGTTACATGCCTTGCAGGACCATAGGTACCCATGGAGCTTGCACGGGAGGCGCGGTCGTTGTGGGGATGGATTGTGGATGTTTTGATGAAAACTTTATGACTCTTTAAACTAAACACTTGTGTTGGATTTTCATACTATGCTTCCGCTACTTATGCTATGTTTTTTATTGAACACCAATTGTATTGTGACGGATTACATATACTTTTACTTATACTTATATGTTCAATATGATTGGTGGCTTGATCCTGGTCATGTCACGCCTCCAAGCGGTGATACTCCGCGTGTGGATTTTGGGGGTGTGACAGAACTGTTCATCAAAGGATTAGCTCCATGAGTGAAGGGTTTGGTTACCGCAGCGAACCTCAACAACTTACCTCAGATTGTCCGTTTGGTTCACAAGATCACCGATCAGGAGGTGGAGAGTGGTTCGCTACCACCGCGTGTTTCTGCCACTACTACTACTACTACTGCAACTACAGCTGCTACACCTGCTAGTGATAACAAACGAAAATGGAACGATGCTGACAAAGCAGCAGCAGGCAAAGCAGCAGCAGCAAAATCAGCAGTATCAGCGACAGCAAAGGCAACAACCCCATCAGAATCAGGGTTTCAAGAAGGGGTGTTTCCAGTGTGGGGATGAGGGCCACTTTAAGCGGGATTGCCCTCAGTTGAATCATAATGCTAACGACAACAACCGCTAGAACAACAATGCAGGAGACAACAACAACAACAACAACGACGACAACAATGGGGGCAACGGTGCTCGTGGAAGGGTATTCACGATCGGTGCTGGTGATGCTAGGAACAACGGCAATGTCGTGACTGGTACGTTTTCTGTGAACAATCTTATTGCTTCTGTGTTATTTGATTCCGGTGCCGATTGGAGTTATGTGTCCCTAGAGTTTAGTCAGCGATTAGGGTTAACTCTAACACCTTTAGAGGTTAAGCATGTAGTAAAATTAGCCGATGGTAAAACGATAGAAGCTTCGCATGTCCTTTTTGGGTAAAGGGTTACCCCGGTGATTCTATATATTCACAACCAAATAAAAACAAGTAGTGTAGAGAATCTACACTAGTTCAATCAAGGGGCATTCCCCGAGAAAGTAAACCAAAACATACCAAACCGACATAAAAAACAACCAAAAGGAAAAACACCTAGACAAGACTTCTAGACTGTCCAAACAAACAGCTATTCATCCCCCATCATCGTCCTTTTCTTTCGTATGGATCTTCCATTCTTCAAAAACTCTGCGCACCCTAACGGTATTCTTCAATTTTGCTCCCATTAACTTGTACCGAACTGTTTTCACAATTATTTCACTAACCTTCTCAGGCGGTCTTAATTGGTTTTTGAACAATCTGGCATTCCTCTCTTGCGAAATACTATATGCAGCAGCAGCTACAAGTAATTTAGCAACATAAGTATCGACCTGCTTTTGTTGAGTACGAGAACAAAGCCAGCTAACAATTTCACTCCATTTTGGCGAGACCGTATCCATCCCCACCCTATTTCTCACTGTACACCACACTTGAGATGCATATTTACATTCGAAAAACAAGTGCTTGTGAGAATCAAAATTCTCATAACATAATAAACAGCACATCATGTTCATGTTTTTTCTCCGAGCGAAATCCCATTTCAGAATTTTATCTTGTGTTAGAAGCTTACCTTTCATAATCAACCACATCATGAAAGCATTTCTCGGAATACACTGGCCGAACCACACAATTTTACTCCAATCGACTTCCGGTTCTCTATGCCGAAGAGAATGCCATACCCCCGAAGACGAGAACTCATTAACATCATCACCATCTTTCCATAATAACCTATCGACTTTTGCAGCCTGCAAATGAACTTGATCAATCTGATTAAGAACCGGAAATAAATCCCTCCAAGCCGTAGGCCACAACCAAGCACCATTAGAATACACATCAGCCACGGAGTTATCCAACCTGAAATCTGCATCCGCAATATTCCTGGCCGACACAAAATCAGCCAGCGGCCCCAAAACACTCCAATTATCGAACCATGCTGAAGTATTAACACCATTACCCAAATCCGACCAAATATGCTTCCTAACCAATGGCCGTAATTGAGTGATTTTCCGCCAAGACCAACAACTATTCGAAGGGGTTTTGCTAACCCAAAAACTCTTATCTTTTAACCGGTACGAATATATCCAATCCACCCATAGAGAGTCACGCTTCGAAACAATACTCCAAATATGAGAAGACATTAAAGCTTTATTCATATCTCCAATTCGTCTAATACCCAATCCCCCTTCGTATTTAGGCGTACAAACCAACTTCCAAGACACTTTAGATTTACCTTTGCTGAACGAAGAATCCTGAGACCATAAAAAATTTCTCATTTTAGCTTCTAACTCCTGAATAATCCGAGCTGGTAAGATGAAAACCGATGACCAGTAAATATGCATAGAGGAAAGAACTGAAATAATAAGTTGAAGCCTTCCTGTAAATGATAAAAGTTTGTTCCTCCAATGCATAATGCGTTTTTCCAATTTCTCCACAAGCACCCGACAATCATTGTAACCAAGCCTAGCCGAAATGAGAGGAACCCCCAAGTACTTCACGGGTAATTTTCCTTCCGTAAAAGGCATAATATCCAGAATAGCTTGTTTCACCTGATCTTTAACATTACAAAAGAAAATCGTGCTTTTTTGGTTACTAGGAACCAATCCGGACATCTTAGTGAATTTCGCAAGAGAAGACATAATACAATTAGCTGAATTCACTTCCCCTTTTGCAAAGAGAAATAAATCATCCGCAAAACAAAGATTTATAATCTGCTGCCTTTCACATCTGTTATGGAACTTAAATGAAGAATCAATTCTGACCGAATGATGAAGAATACCAGTTAAGACCTCCATAACGAGAGTAAATAGATAAGGGGACACTGGATCTCCTTGCCTCAACCCACGCTTCCCTTTGAAAAAACCATGCACCGTGCCATTAACACAGACCGAAAATGAGGTTGTTGAAACACACGTCATAATCCACCCAACCATTTTGCTATGAAAACCGAACCCATTTAGAACATTTTTAAGAAACCTCCAATCGACCGTATCATACGCTTTCTGAATATCTACTTTAAACGCACATCTAGGAGGACCCACGTCTCTGTGATAATTATGCATTAACTCTTGGGTTAAAAGAATGTTATCCAAAATTTTCCGACCAGGAACAAAAGCAGATTGGTTGATGCTAACAATGTCTTTTAGAACCCCTTTAATTCTTTCTGAAATAATTTTACTGATACATTTATAGAAGACATTACAACAAGCAATCGGACGGAAATCAGTAACACTTGTAGGAGTCGAAACCTTAGGAATAAGAACAATAAGAGTATGGTTCATTTCCCGAAGCATATTACCAGTCTCGAAAAAATCAATAATGGCTTTAGATACATCCGTGCCAACCAGAGACCACGCACTTTTGAAAAAAGCCGCTGTATACCCATCCGGCCCAGGAGCTTTGTCATTACCAATAGAAAACATAGCTTTTCTGACCTCCTCCATTGTTACCTGTCTAACCATATTAGTAGCAACATTATGAGATAATCTGTGCGGAAATAAATCCGGAGCCGGCTCCAACGAAATATCACCTTGAGAACCAAAAAATTTCTCATAGTGCTGAACAAAAGCTTTAAACACCATATCACCTTCATAAGTAGTCCCACCTACATCTTTAATAACCTCAATCCTGGTAAAATGATTTCTCGCTTTCAAAGAAGAATGAAAAAATGCAGTGTTCATATCACCCGCCGCTAACCAATCTACCTTTGACTTTTGTTTCAAGAAACGCTCCTCATCCAACAACGCCTCCTGTAAATCACGACTTATAGCAGCCTCTTCAGTCCGTATATCAACGTTTAACGGGTCCTGATCAATGTTTTGTTGAATGACATCCAGTTTCGATCTAAGGCTTTCAACTTTCTTGTGGAGATTACCTTGCTTAAATAACAAAGATCTAAGCGGGTTTTTCAGCAACCGAAGTTTTTTGACAACTCTAAACTGATGCACTCCATCCACATTAGAATCCCAATACTTTTTGACAATCTCTAAAAATTCTGGCTTAAAAACCAAAAAATTAGCGAATTTGAACGACCTCGGCTTCATTTTCAACGCTTCCGGAATAGATAAAATACATGGACAATGATCCGAAAGACGATATGGCTTGAATATAGCAACAGAATTCGGGTAATCAGCCACAAAAGGAGTATTTCCCATAACACGATCAATCTTCTTTAGTAACCCCACCCCCTGTTTCGGTTTTTGGCTCCATGTAAAATGGATACCCGTTCGGTTTATGTCGACCACTTCAATATCATCCACACACGCTTGGAACTCCCTCATGCCTATAGAACTAGAAGACGTTCCCATAGATTTATCCTCTATATTTAGAGCTGAATTAAAGTCACCCATAATAACCCAAGGTTTATTAGCAACAAGATTTTTATGCATAGAGAGTTGATGCCACAAATCCCTTCTTGTCGCATAATAATTAGCAGCATAAACAATTGAACAAAAAACCATTCTCTTATCCAATTTAAACACAAGTTGTAGGTGCATCACCTGAGAAGATTGAGCTAAGATCATGACATCAAAGATAACAGGATTCCACCCAATAATAATTCTTGTGCCTTTATCACAACATCCACCATTCGAAGTCCAATCCCACGAGCGAAAAACTGATTTACACACTTTACCCAGATTCTTCACATTCACATGCGACTCCAAAATAGCACACAAACTCAAGTTATAATCCTTCACTGCTTGTCGAACCTCCATTTGTTTAAGCGGGCGATTCAACCCCCTTATATTCCAAACTGCAAGACTAACCATCAGTAACTACCTGAGAAGGAGTGCTTGCCCCTTGTTTACTTCTAATATTTAACAACCCTTGCTGCATAAAAACATCCGTTTCATTATATACCTCCTCAACTTCATCATCCGTCTCCTCTTGGTTCCTATTCGGCCCTTTGTTACTTGTACCTTCCTCCGAATCAACTTGGTTCAACACTTCAAAAGAATTGTTCACTTTAACCGGCATAGACGTTGAACCATTAGAAACATTCAGTTGAGTCTTTGATCCCACCGGGCGGTATTCAAATTTACTTTTGTTTTTGTTCACCGGAATACCCACCTTCCTAGCCACTTTCTTGCCATGAACTTCCGTATACCCCTCATGATCCACATTGGGTGTTTTTTTCACTTGTTTGTTCCTTTGAATATTACGACTTTGATCCTCATATCTAGCATGTTTGATTGGCTTTCTTGGACACATGTCATTAGAGTGCCCAAAAACACAACATGTCGCACAACGATGTGGACTCCATTCATATTCCACATACATAGTTTCTTTGACAAAACCCTCCCCGTCCGGTTCAGGTATAGCCATCGTGACTTCCTCACGGAATTCCTTATCAGCCGAAATCTCCACCAAAGCTCTAGCATAACTACTATGTCCCCATGATTCAGTACACATAGACGTAGTAAACGAATCCAGCATCTTTGGCTCTCCAATTGTTGTAGCTATAAGACTAAGGCCATCCTCCGTATAAGCCGCAATAGGAACATCATGAATTTTTACCCAGACTTGCACTTGCTTTACTTCTTTCTTCTCCAACTTAGTAGTAGGCGTCCATATATTCAAGAAAATAGGTTGAGACCTGATAATCCACGGACCATCTTTCATCACATTCAACATTCCACCTTCATCATTAAACTTAAAAAAGAAAAACCCGTTTGCGTTCATCATCGTCTTTTGCAAACCATATTTTTTCCAATTAACTTTAACGTAATAGTCAACAACCGGAAAAGCAAGACGGTCACCCAAAAAATACCCATAAATGGTATTAGACAATTTTTGCTGCACTGTTCTAACAGATTCCTTAGGAAGAACGACGTCAGATCCCTCATGCACAACCGAACTCGACAACGACCGAAAGTTAACTTTCAGAACACTACTACCCACAACAGAATCTACATACGACTTAGGGTTTGAGCTGGTACCTTGAACCGATTGTGATTCTTGAGACCCATGAGCAGGCACATTATTTTCCGATTCTGGATATTCCGGCAATTGAACAGGAATGGTAATCTTTGATAACTCATCAATGACATTAAACAATTTCGGATCAGATTGCAAATTCTGCACCGTACCCCTCCTTGGAAGCACTGGATTTCCATCTATGTTCACGACTCTACTTGCCAATCCCTTATACTGTAATGGCGGCTTACCCCGATCCCCCTTGACAACATCATCATATTTTGGACGATCATCCATTGCAAACACAACCGACTCTCTCCTTTAATCAACAACTAAGACAACCATGCACGCAGAAAACCTAGAATCCAAGAAACCCACAGCCGAAAAACGAAAGACAAAAATAAAACCCTAACAAGCTTAACGACAAGAAGAAACAAAAACCCTAGATTTAAAAACAATCCTTCCGCTAACTAGTTCGAATCAGACTTATTGATTAATCAAAAATCCGATGATCAGACTGTTATACGGAGATCATGAAGAAAAATCTAAGGTACGAGGGAAGCAAAAAATCGCCATGCTAGAGAGAGAATTAGGGTTTTTGATGTGTATCGATTATCGTGAGCTTCGCATGTCCTTTTTGGGTGTAGTGTAAACTAGATCTCATGGGTCAAGTGTTTGATATTGATCTTTTTCCTGTTACCCTCGGTAGTTTTGATATAGTAGTTGGTATGGATTGGCTGTCTAAGCACCAAGCTGAGATTCTGTGTAAGGAGAAGATTGTACGTATTCCTCTCACTGGTGGAGAGTCATTATCAGTTCAGGGGCATCGCAGTGGTGCGATGGTTGGTATCATCTCAGCTATGCAAGCACAGAAATGTCTACGAAAGGGGTATCCTGCTATTTTGGCACTTGTTACTGATACTCCATCAGAAGAAAGAAAGATCGAGGATCTGCCAGTTGTACGTGAATTTGCCGATGTGTTTCCTGAGGAACTTCCTGGTTTACTTCCTCACCGACAAGTGGAATTTCAGATTGATCTTACACCAGGAGCAGCCCCGATAGCTCGTGCTACTTATCGTCTGGCGCCTGGAGAATTGCAGGAGTTGTCTAATCAACTGCAAGAGTTGCTGGATAGGGGCTTTATTCGACCCAGCTCTTCGCCGTGGGGAGCCCCAGTTTTGTTTGTAAAGAAGAAAGACGGGTCCTTTCACATGTGTATTGATTTTCGGGAACTCAACAAGGTGACCGTCAAGAACCGTTATCCATTTCCGCGCATCGACGACTTGTTTGACCAGTTGCAAGGGTCAAGTTTTTACTCGAAGATCGACTTAAGATCTGGCTATCATCAGATGAGAGTCCGAGAGGAGGATGTTCCTAAAATGGCTTTTAGAACGCGTTATGGGCACTATGAGTTTTTAGTTATGCCATTTGGGTTGACTAATGCGCCAGCGGTCTTCACCTTATTTTGGAACTCCTGAGGAAGGAGCAACTCTATGCGAAGTTTTCTAAGTGCGACTTTTGGATTCGGGAAGTACATTTTCTTGGGTACATTGTTAATGAGTTGGGGATACATGTGGATCCTGCAAAGGTTGATGCTGTTAGGAATTGGGCGGCACCAAAGACTCCTTCTGAGGTGCGACAATTTCTCGGTCTCGCTGGGTATTATCGGAGATTTATTAAAGACTTCTCGAAGATTGCTCAACCTCTTACTTCATTGACTCAGAAAGGCGTTGTATACTCGTGGGGAACGAAACAGGAGGAAGCTTTCCAGCTACTAAAACAGAAACTCTGCAGTGCACCGATTTTGTCCCTACCAGATGGTACAAAATATTTTGTAGTATACTGTGACGCTTCTATTCAGGGTCTTGGATGCGTGTTGATGCAACGTAACAATGTGATAGCTTATGCTTCTCGATTATGATTGTGCAATCAAGTATCATCCGGGTAAGGCCAACGTTGTAGCTGACGCTCTCAGTCGAAAGGAATCAAAACCCAAACATGTTCGCGCCTTGCAGCCTACCATTCATTCTAACCTGCCTGACCAGATTTGTTCGGCTTAGACTGAAGCATTGAAGGAGGAAAACTATGGAGCTGAATACTTACGGGGTATGGAAAAACGACTCGAGAAGAGATCAGATGGCATTTACTACTTCATGGAGCGTGTATGGATTCCTTTGTTTGGTAACCTTAGAGAACTTGTGATGGATGAAGCGCACAAGTCTTGATACTCTGTACATCCAGGTTCGGATAAGATGTATCAGGATCTCAAAGTTATGTATTGGTGGCCGAAGATGAAAGCTCACATCGCGACTTATGTGAGTAAGTGTTTGACATGCTCGAAAGTTAAAGTGGAATATCGGAAACCGTCTGGATTGCTGCAACAACCAGAAATACCCATGTGGAAATGGGGGCAAATCGCAATGGATTTTGTTACTGGGCTACCTAGAACTCAAAGAGGGAACGATACCATTTGGGTGATCGTCGATCGTCACACGAAGTCAGGGCACTTTTGGCAATCAAGGAAACGGATAAGTTCTCACAGTTAGCTGCCGTCTATCTAAAGGAAGTGGTTTCAAGGCATGGGGTGCCAACTTCTATAATCTCTGACCGTGACCCGTGGTTCATGTCAGATTTGTGGCAGTCGATGCACAAGTCGTTTGGCTCACAGCTCAGCATGAGCACTGCTTATCACCCGCAGACGGATGGTCAAAGTGAACGAACCATCCAGACACTAGAAGACATGCTGCGGGCATGTGTTATCGATTTTGGCAAGGGTTGGGAGAAACACTTGCCTTTGGTGGAGTTTTCTTACAACAATAGCTACCATACCAGCATTCAGGCGACACCATTTGAAGCATTGTACGGACGAAAGTGTCGTTCACCTCTCTGTTGGGCTGAGGTGGGTGACAGCCAGGTCACAGGCCCCGAACTTGTGTTGGAAACTTCAGAAAAGATTGTTCAGATCAGGAATCGGATGGCAGTAGCGCGCGACCGTCAGAAAAGCTATGTTGATAAGCGTAGAAAACCCTTGGAATTCGAAGTTAATGATCATGTTATGTTGAAGGTCTCACCCTGGAAGGGTGTGGTGCGTTTTGGAAAACGCGGCAAGCTAAACCCTCGTTACGTAGGGCCATTAAAAATTCCGGAGCGGATTGGTAAAGTGGCTTACAGGTTGGAGTTAGCTGCTGAGTTGGGTAACGTCCATGATGTGTTCCATGTGTCGCAACTAAAGAAGTGTTTGTCTGATAAAACACTGGTGGTACTATTTCAAGAGCTGAAGTTCGACGACAAGTTGCAGTTTGTCGAGGAACCAATAGAAATTATGGACCGGGAGGTCAAGGTCCGTAAGTATAGCCGTATTCCGATTATGAGAGTTCGTTGGAACTCAAGACGTGGACCGGAGTTCACGTGGGAACGCGAGGATCAGATGAAGCTGAAGTACCCACACTTATTCCCGGATGACAAGTTCAAGTCTGGCAAATCTAAATCCAATGCAACTAGTGAATTTCGGGACGAAATTCCCCTTCAAGTTGGAGATGATGTGGCACCTGGGGAAAATTCACAGTCTTCCTGATTTAACACCTGCTCGACGAAACCTTAGATGGGTCTTTGGCCCAAGTGAGGCCCAACTGTAACCGACCACAATTACCTTACGTTATATTATACGAGAAGTTATAGTCTGCAAAACCCTAGAACTCCTCAAAACCTACGGCAGCAGCAAACCTTTCTTTAGAAACATCATCTTCTCGGTCCAACCATCTAATGCGTTGTTATTTTATATTAAGGTTAGCATTTTGACTCGTTCATCGGTTTATGTTAATACGTGATCTTGTGTAGCGTTTGGTGGTATGAATAATTAGGGACTCAAGCATATAGAGATCTGGTTTATGATCGTAATAGTTGCATGGTTTTTGAACTTAACAATCTGTATGGTTTATGAATTCAACAGTTTGCATGATATTAGTAGTCTGAATGAGAATATTGGGATGACCAATGGCTAGGTCTAACATATGCGTTAGGCCATATGATGCTTGAGAACTATGGTGTTCAAATGTATAATGATTGATTCACTGATCAGGTTTTTGGATATTTTATTATTTAAACTGATAGATTAGAACACGCATGTTAGGAGTCTGATATCTTGTAATCGGTCACGGTTACTGCATGGTTTAATGATTTTGTTTACAGTATGCATATCATCTGATTAGGGTTTTCAGTAACATGACAAGGGTTGTTTGAAATTGTTAACATTCAGTCGCATAACCTAGGAGTTTCGTCACTTCCTATGCCGACGAAACCCTATGCCGACGAAACCCCTTACCTCGACGAAACTCTGAGTGTTTCGTCGTGACCCTTTACCCCGGCAAAACTCTGGGTGTTTCGTCATGAAAACTTATGCGCTGAACATGAACAATAGGTATATATGAATGATTGTTGTTAATGAAACCCTAGTAACTGCATGTCAGTGATGTTTAAGATTGGCAGAGGAAACATGAATGCTTGTCATGAGTAATATGCTTGACTTTATATATTGCTTGGAAACATACATTGGAACTGAGGGTTTGTATGGATGTATGTAACGGCTATGTAATATTTGGAAATCACTGCTTGAAGTGCATACTATCATGATACTGTATGTATATATATACGAACCAAGTGATTGTAAACTGATCACGTATACATGAAAACCGTAGGCTTTGACTGAATTATTTGTGAACAAGTAAATAATCATACCGAGCAAACCAAGGTGAGTTCACTGCTCTTTTCCAAGCATGCATCCCGGGGAGGGATATCGGGTAACGTTCCGGGGAGGAATGTCAAGTTATTGGGATGTTTGTTATTATACTCAGTTTCTATCATATATGACCCCTTACATCTACCGATAGTTGCCGGGAAGGCAACGAGGTATTTAGTTGATAGCGCTATTAGGATTGGCACCCTCATACCGAACCGGGGAGGACGGGCGTGAACTAATTAGCTTGACCACTTGACCAATGCTTTGATAGAGGCATTGGGGTTGGGCAAATACATCTTGTAGCCATTTGCGGTAATCGAGTTAATAACAACATCAAAACAAATCGTTGAATTGTTTTATACACATATCTGTTAACTAAACGCGTTAACAAAACTTTGAACTCACCAGCGTCGTCTGTCACACTTGTCTGCATGCTTGCAGGTCGTTAGATTTCTGATTATGGACTTGCTATCTGGGAGCACTGGAGTTGTCATGGGTCGAAACTATTGGATACTCGCTTTATTGATTATAAACACATGCTTTGAAACATTTGAAATACAATTTAGATTATGCTTCCGCTGAATATTTACTTGGGTTTAACTTATGACTTGGGTTCATATTTTGCAATTAATGGAATGTTTTATTTAAGTATTACACGTAGTTCAATGTGATTGGTGGCTTGGATCCTGGTACGTCACACATCCCGCGGTGATTCCGCATGTGGTATTTTGGGGGTGTGACAAAAGAATCAGCTTTCTGGCACCATCCCTGAAAGGTTGGGGCGTTTGAGCAGTTTGGTAAAGCTGAACTTTACTAGTAATAAGAATTTATCTGGTCCAGCACCAACAAGTTTTGGGAACTTGAAAGGGCTGACTCATTTAGATTTGAGTTCTAATGAGCTCAGTGGTGAGCTTTTTCATAGCCTTCATAGATTGAGTAGAGAGAAATGAGAGTAAGCCTTTGGTATTCTGTTCTTATTGCTTAGTTCCTGTCTATCTCTATCTATCAAAATAGACCCTCTTTTAAACGGAAAAAAGATCAGTCCATATAACTAGATCGGAAAATTCACATACATGAAGGGGTGAGGCTTGAGTCTACTTTCTATTACAAAAGTAGAGTAGAAAGAAGACTCACTACTCAATTCGAAGGCGACACGCCTTGCTGCCTTTACGAGGATTTCCCTTCTTTGCTTCTTTTGTTTGAAATTGGACTAGGCCGGGTAGAATCCAGTTGGAAAGAAAGAAAGAAACCGCCGGAGTGGGGGATTGTCCTGTCCTCCTCACTGACCCCAAAGAAGGTGGCTCTGCCACTAAGCAGGACGGCAGAGAGGGCACCAAATGCCTAAACAAGACAACAACCAACTATATGCTTAACACAAACTTTCTGGTCCTCCCTCTAGCACACGGGGATCGGCCCTACGTACCGGGGGTGAAGCGTAGAGGTCACTTTAGCTTGTTGTACCGGAGTGGTTCATCGTCAAAAGAACAACAATGGCTTGTAGCATTTCCTATAGATTTGTCTAGGGGATGGGATGTAAAAGAAGGCTTTATCGTCTAAAGGCAGGGGTTAGCTTTCTCACTATTCCTCGCTCTTCGTTTATCCTGCCTGCTTTCTTATCCCTGTTCCGTAAATTTCGTATGTAGACAGTTAGTTGCTCTGACTAGTTTTTTAGTGCAAAAAAGGACCAACGACGACCCTATCCTAAAGGAGAAGAAGGAGTAGGAGCAGAGCGGAGAATGTTTTTTGATTCCAGCCGAGAAGACTAGTAAAAGGATGGATCAAGAATGTTATATATTTCAGGAGCTAGATCAGTTGCCGATGAACAAGTAAGAATTGCCTCACAAAAATAGATGGAATTGGGCCTAAAAAAGCCATTCTGGTTCGTTATCGATTAGGTATCAGTGGGAACATAAAGATAAAAGAATTAACTAAGTATCAGATCGACCAAATTGAACAAATGATAGGTCAAGATCATGTTGTTCATTTGGAATTGAAGAGGGGAGAACGAGCAGACATCGAACGATTAATTTCTATTTCTTTTTATCATGGAATTCGTCATCAAGATGGATCACCCTTACGCGGTCAACGAACTCATACTAATGCTAGGACTTGTCGCAAGCAAATTCGGAAATGAAAGAAGTATACCGAAAGCCTTGGTACTTGTCTGATCAATCACACTGATAGCTTCAATAGCTCATTGAAACTTTATTTGGGGATTTCATCGGTTACTAATCCAGTATCGGTATAGTAGGCCTCCTTGGCCACTCCACTAGTGGCCCGACTTCGTCCTAGAAGCTACTGCTTCTGCCTCTCTAGGCTTCGCTCTCGCTCATGACTGGTATATGGATCTCTCTATGTAGTGATCGGCCTTCTAGAAGCTTCGCCAGAAGCGACTAGTCGCTTCCCGAATGCCCCTTTCCTTTGCTACTAGGAGAGTCGCTAGCTTGCTTGCATTCTAGAAATGGTAGCTTCCGCGCCCTTCCTGCCTACTGAAAGGGATGTGAATGATCGTGACAGCTCTTAAAATCCTATTCAGTCTGATTAGATATGTCACTGAAAGAAAGTGATTATGTTCCCTCTTTTTTTTTTTAGGATTCCGAGGATGGGCCGGCCCATCCTAACATCAATTATGAGGAGCCGGACGACGAAGCCTCCTCTTCAGATAAAGATGTCTCCGACGCAACTCTTCCGGCAAGAAAAACTTGATCTATTTATCTTTTTTTGCGGGTTCGGTCAGGAGGGACAAAAGAGAGATGATTTCTATCAGTCAAAAGCAGATACCCCATGCTCCTATGGTCCGCTTACCGAGGAATAGAAAGGAAGGACCCGGGGCCAGTGCAAGTTGGGTTGGGGTATAGAGCCGTAAGCGTGGTGGGGGGGGTGACAAAGACGTGCTCGTACGGTTCAAATAAGGAAATTAAAAAGTCATTGATTGTTGGGAACTTTCACTCCTCTATATTCGAAATATGCCTTTCTAGGAGCATTATGATCTGCAGCTCAAATGGTCCCTTATGAAGTCTCTATTGGTCTTATTCTTATTGTGCGCCTTGTGAGCGTGTTTGGATCCGCGAAGGAAATCGCTCGGATGTTCCCCTAACCCAACCCGGGAACGGACCGGAGGGAACCGCAGCATGGGGAATATCCGCGTCTCGTCGCATGGCTCATTTTGAGTTGTGGGTCATAGGGCGGGCAGCTTTATCTGATCAAGAGCCGGGGCACAAGGGTCCTAGTACTATCCAGGTGCGAAGAAGCGCGGAGGAGACTGTAATGAGCAAAAATCTCACTCACTGGCCTAAACGACGAGCAAACACTCGAACGTGAGAGCAAGGGATCACCCAACGAATGGACGAGCTCAAATGGGGGAGGAGAGAGGGGGGCAAGAACCATGTTTTCAGAGAAGTGGCGGTCCGAATCTTATCTGAACTGCGAGAATAACTGACTAAGCCTTACCATAAGGGGTCATTCTCCAAACGGGACGCCTTTAGGTTGTTAAAGTAGGTTGGGTGATAGATCGGCCATAGGAGTACTCCGGGATATAAACCAGGGCAACAAAAGTGGAGCATACGGCGATGCCGCCCGTTTTCATTTCGTGGAAGTCCCCGGCAGAGGAAAGGGCTGTAGGTGATGGCGCGTTCTGCTTCTTATCTAGAGAGGGGCACTGAAATCCTTTCTATGGGCTCGTGCGTGGCAGCTGGTATAGATGAAGAAAGGCGGACCGCTTGAACGGGACCTATTCTCTTAATTGGCGGCAAAGCGTTATACAAAAGCACGGACGAGCCACATGCAGGGAAACTTGCACGTGTGGTTCTGGCCGGGGACCCCGGTATACTGTACTAATATGTGTAGGTCCCCGTAATTCGAGTGAGATTGTCATGGCGCAAAAGCAGATATGGTCTGGTATTCCCTTGTTCCCTGTATTGGTTATGTTCTTTATTTCTTGTCTAGCAGAAACTAATCGAGCTTCGTTTGATCTCCCAGAAGCGAAAGCAGAATCAGTTGCAGGCTATAATGTAGAATATGCGCGGGATGCGATCCTTAATAGTTCACTGTTGGCGGAAGCCAATGTCCCGGG
The DNA here is from genome assembly GCA_030545235.1 of Helianthus tuberosus. Lineage (NCBI taxonomy): Eukaryota > Viridiplantae > Streptophyta > Magnoliopsida > Asterales > Asteraceae > Helianthus > Helianthus tuberosus. The sequence continues at coordinate 76,045 of JARYGA010018801.1, forward strand.
GTCCCGGGGACTCATTCTGACTGAAACAAGGGGTGGGTCTTTACCAACTGAAAAATATGCTATTTTAGGGAAGCCAAAAAACGTGAGCGCATAATGCGAGCCTTATTGAAAAGACCCTTTACTAAAAACATAGAAGGTAAGGCCGACTTTCGAGCTGTAGCTTTACAACCATAGGGCTTAGATAGGCCCTTATTATTATATTAGTAAGATAGGTTGCTTGAGCACATTTTGACCCTTTCTATTAGTAAGGTTGTCGTATCGATCAAGGCGAAACTTGAGTTTGATTGCAGGGCGCGCGTTAGCGCATTACTAAGAAGATAGAAGGGGCTTTTCTTGTTTAGTAAAGTCTCGCTTTTTGATAGGAGTAGGTGCAGCAGGGCACTCTTTGTCACATCCCCAAAATCTACATTCGGAGTATCACCGCTTGGAGGCATGACTGACCAGGATCAAGCCAACAATCATATTGAACATTATAAGTAATAAATAAAATTCAACCATACAATATGAAAGGTGTTCAAAACAAAAGCATAGTTAAATGTTTAGTGGAAGCATATGTTTAAAAACCCAACATAAGTATTAAGTTCGAACTAATGTAATGTTTTAACATGGCACCCACTGTCCATGTCCCACAACGATCGCGCCTCCCAGTGCAAGCTCCATAAGTACCTATCGACCTGCAAGGCATGTAACAATGAGTCAACAACAAAGTTGAGCGAGTTCACAGTTGATTGTTCAGTTATCGAGTTTGTTTCAGAAATCATAAGTTTGTTTCAGAATCGTATGTTACCCAGTATCCTTGTTTCCCAAACCTTTACGATCTATAGTGGGGGCTTCCCATGTTGTATATTACTAGACTAGTTGTATCTATAGGTGTCCTTCCCAATCCGAGGACAGTAGTAAGTATAAGATTACGTAGGTTTTACGTAAGTGCCCTTCCCAATCCGAGGACAGTAGTAAGTATAAGATTACGTAGGTTTTACGTAATTGCCCTTCCCAATCCGAGGACAGTAGTATGTAGGTTTTACGTAGGTTTAGCGCTGGTGTCCTTCCCAATCCGAGGACAGTGGTACGTAGGTTTTACGTAGGTTTTAGCACAGGTGTCCTTCCCAATCCGAGGACGGTGGTAAGTAGTCTAGTAGGGGTAAATGTACAAGTCCTGTCGTAGTTATTCAATCGCATTCCCAACCCACCGGGAATCCCATGCCTTAGAAGTGTGAACTCACCTTGGTTTTGCTCGGTATGCTAAACTATGTGCTCACAAGTAATCAGTCAAGTCCTATAGTATGCACGTATACTCAATCAGTTCAAGTTCGTAAGGTTTCACATGCAATCAATATCACAAGGTGTGTTTGACAGTTAACATCACGTAACACATAAACAGTTAGCCAATCCATACAAGGTTCCAAGTTACTTGCAAGTTCCTTAACTAAGTTATCATGCTCAACCGAGTTAACATATTTTAACGGGGATAATAAACTTAACAGAATTAACATACTTAACAGGAATAATAAACTAACAGAGTTAATATTATTAACTTAACAGAGTTTACTGTATCAAAGCAAATCAACGAAATCACTTTGGACGAAAACCCCAGGCGACGAAATCCAAGGGTTTTCGTCGGGCTTAGAGTGTGACGAAAACACCTAGTGTTTTCGTCCGGTCCTGTGTTTTCGTTGGTCCCTGTGTTTTCGTTAGGTGAGGTAACAGTTAAGCAAGATCATCTGGTAACCCTACTCATCATCATCGACAACAATTACACAACCTAAAACTCTAATAATTCGTCTAACAGTTACCTAACTGCATCAAACAATTGCTCAACAAAGCAAACCAACAACTATAGCGCCACATCCTAGATTAACAGATTATCATTCAATCATCGATCAATCATTAGCAAGTTGTTGAAGTCATCAAGTATTCATCGTATCTATTAAACATAGAACCCTAATCTGTTAGACATCTATACTCATACTATCAACGTATCCGAATCGTTAAACATCAAATCGAATGATCAATACGCATAACATAATGTAACTGATCATACAACAAATTATAAGAATTCCTAACAACCCCATCAATACAATCCACAACAAAATCACATAACAGTTGGTTCATGGTAACAAACAGATAGTGCATGATGAATTAAATCAATTAACTATTAACAGTAGATCACTAACCCAAACAGGATGCACAACGAATATGTATGAGGCTTCGAGGTCTCAAGAATGTCGTCGGGTACAAAGAAAAGTGAGAGAGAGAGGAGATGTGATTAGGGTTTGCCAAATAACAGTTCTTTTTTTGGGTAAAGGGTTACCCCAGTGAAATTTTATATCAACCAACAAATAAAACAGGGTGTGCTGTGACATCAACACACACTACTAGACTTGGCATACCAAGGCTAGGAAACAAGAAGAAACAAAGCAAAACCTAACAAACGTCACAACCAAGCCAAAACGCTAAACAAGGGGACACGACCCAAAAAACAAGCAATGTGAAAAAGAAACTAGAAACTCTTTAACCCGGATCTATCTCCATATTCTTCGAAATCAGCCATCTTTCCAGAATCTTCTTATGTTTCGGTTGCCCACCAATCTTGAGACCCATAATCCTAAGTCGAACCGTATCAATGATAATTTTTGAGAGAGCCCCAGCATTTCGTTGTAGAGGAGAGAATAAACGATTGTTCCGTTCTTTCCATATAAAATACGTGGAAGCCGCAACCATGATTTTGCAAACAATATGCTCCAGAGTTTTTGAGTTTGTATTGAGCTCCATCCATTGCATGATCGATGACCAGGTATTCGTAACATTCCCCATATCTACCATGTTCTTTACCAGACCCCAAACCTCAGATGCATAAGGACATTGGAAAAAGAGATGATCTCTAGAATCACGATCATACTTGCACAAAGGACAGCACATGAGCTGTAAATTAGTAGCGCTTCCCGCTTCCCAAACCGCCATCCTGTCTTGCGTCTTGAGTTTATCCTTGATAACAAGCCATAGATGAAAAGAGTGACGAGGAATGCATTGAGTAAACCACACCGCATTAGCCCAAGGAACCTTATCATCTCTATGCCGCAAGTTATTCCAAACCTCCGACGATCCAAAGTGCTGAATTTTGCCTTCCAAATCTTTCCATTCGAACCGATCTTCCACACCCGCTATAATTTGAGGGATATCAACATTTATAAGGACTGGATAAATATCATACCAAGCTTCCGGCCATGACCATTGACCATTATCAGATATAAGATCGGCAACCATAGAATTTATAGAAAAACCAGCATTCGCTATCGCTCTAGGAGAAATAAAAGACCGAAGAGGACTGTATGAACACCAATTATCACTCCAAGCATTAGTTTGTCGCCCACTTCTAATAGTTATCCAGATAAAGGACCGAATACTAGACCGAATAGCCAAGAGTTTCCGCCATCCCCAACTAATGTTACCTCTACATTGAACCTCCCAGAAGCTTTTACCTTTCAGCTTATAAGTATGAATCCATTGAACCCACAGAGATTTACAATTGGTTATTATGCTCCAAATGTGAGACGTCAACATGGCTTTGTTCACGTCCATGATGCTTCTAATGCCTAAACCACCCTCGTCTTTTGGAACACAAACGTGTTTCCATGCCACTTTTGCACGAGTCGAACCCTGCAGACCACCACTCCATAAAAATGTGCGTAGTCTTTTTTCCAAATCCCTTATAACACCATGAGGGAGCATAAAGACCGAAGTCCAATAAGAATACATGGCAGCCAAAACCGAATTAATGAGTTGGAGTCTACCTGCAAAAGACAAAGATTTGGACATCCAGTTATCTATTCTTCGTTCAACACGTTCCAAAAGAGTTTTACAGTCACGGGCCACGATTCTGGTTGATATCAGAGGAACTCCGAGATACCGAACCGGCAAGGAGCCTTCTTGAAAGGGCATAACTTCCAGAATTTGATTCTTAATGCTCCGAGGAACGTTACTGAAGAAAACCGTACTTTTAGATGGACTAGGAACAAGACCCGAGATATTAGTGAACTTTCCAAGAGCATCTCTCAGATGTTTAACCGAAACACTATCCCCATGAGAAAACACGAATAAATCATCCGCAAACGAGACACTTATGATCTTTTGTTTTGAGCAACGAGCATGGAATTTAAATGACGTGTGTAAGGCAGCTTGTTGCAAAAGAAGGGTCAAGACTTCCATTACTAGAGTGAACAGATACGGAGAGAAAGGGTCCCCTTGTCTAAGGCCCCGTTTCCCCGCAAAATAACCATGAAGTTCCCCATTAATGCTTAGCGAGTAGGTCACCGTTGAAACACATGACATAATCCAATTCACCATTTTACTATGAAACCCAAACCGGTGGAGAATTGTCTCTAGAAAAGACCAGCTGACTGTATCATATGCCTTTTGGATATCAATTTTAAAAGCACATCTTGCCGGGCCTCTACTAAGGTGATAGTTGTGCATCAATTCCTGTGTCAGGAGAATATTATCAGTGATTTTTCTACCCGGAACAAAAGCCGACTGATTTATGCTGACCAAGCTTTCCAAACTACCTTTAATCCTATCTGTGATGATCTTACTGATGCATTTAAAGAGCACATTACAGCAAGAAATAGGCCGGTAGTCAATAACAGAAATAGGAGTATCCTTTTTAGGAACGAGAGCCAATATCGTATGGTTAACCTGTTTCAGAAGTTTACCATTTTGAAAGAAATCAAGAACCGCATTCGTTACCTCATCTCCTACAATATCCCACGAATGTTTAAAGAAAGCAGAAGTGAACCCATCTGGACCCGGGGCCTTATTTTCACCAATACTAAACATGGCTGTTTTAACCTCCTCTCGAGTCACTTGTCTTACCATGTTATCAGCCGATACTTGGCTAAGGGTATTAATAAAGAGATCCTCATCATCAAAATTCTGAACAATCTGTTCAGTACCCAAAAAATTCGAATAATGATCTACAAGGGCAGTAGTAACATCCTCACCTTCAAATCGATTCCCATGCACATCATGAATACAACTAATTTTGTTTCTAAAGTTTCTGCTTTTCACCACATTGTGAAAATAAGCTGTATTCGAATCGCCAGCACAAAGCCATTGAATCTTCGATTTTTGCTTTAGGAAACATTCTTCATCATAGGCCGCCTCCTGAAAATCATGAAGACACTTGGCAGCCAATTCACGAGCTTCTACATCAAGGGGATTAGTATCGACTATCTGCTGAGCCGAATCCAGCTCGTTACGCAGCCTATTAACTTTTTCATGAAGGTTCCCCTGTTGGTGTAAGAGTTTACGGAAACAAGGTTTCAGATTTCCCAGTTTCCTTGTAACCGAAAACATAGCATAGCCTTGCACATCCTTGGCCCATTCACGAACAACATGCTGTCTGAATTCCGGCTTAGAAGTCAGACCAAATAACAGTTCACGTAAAGGTTGGGAGTTAAAATACTAAAACAGACCATCACTGGGCCAAGGCCCATTCTTGTTTTCGTCGCCCCACTCCCTGATGAAAACACTAAGGTGTTTTCGTTGGGGAGGGGTGATTTCGGGTGGGAGGTGTTTTCGTGGGTGGGGGTTGGTTTCGGTCATGGCTCCATTTTGTTGTTCTTAATTACACAAACACATTATCAATACAAAGCATGTTATTAACAATCTATATATATAAAAACACACTATGATGCACACCAAATATAAATATAAAAACAACACTTAGTGAACAGTTATTAAATCAAATAGAGACCTTGAAAACTCGGGTTGTCACATTATCCCCAACTTGAAAGAAATTTCATCCCGAAATTTAGCACGTGGTTACTGAGGAAGCTAGTTGTGTTGTGTTGTTTCCTGGTTTTCCTGGGGTGTCACATCATCCCCCCGTTGATTTGGAATTTCGTCCCGAAATTCTGTAGTAGCTTCAGCCTCAGTAGTGGTTGCATTGTTCTTGAACAACTGGGGATACTTGAGTTTCATTTGGTCTTCTCGTTCCCAGGTGAACTCTAGGCCATGACAGGAGTTCCAATGAACTCGAACAAGAGGTATTCTAGTGTGCTTGAGGACCTTAACGTCTCGGTCCATGATTTCAACTGGTTCCTCGATGAATCGCAATTGATCGTCGATAGTGAGCTCCTTCAAGGGAACTACGAGGGTCTCATCTGACAGACATTTCTTCAGATTTGACACGTGAAATACGTTGTGAACTCCACCGAGTTCTGCTGGTAGGTTCAGTTTGTAGGCCACTTTGCCTATTTTCTCTATGATTTCGAAAGGTCCAACATATCGTGGGTTAAGTTTGCCTCGTTTACCAAAACGGACTACACCTTTCCAAGGTGAGACTTTGAGTAGCACTCGATCCCAACCTGGAACTCGAGTGGTTTCCTGCGCTTATCAGCGTAGCTTTTCTGACGGTCACGAGCTGCCGCCATGCGTTGTCGTATCTGAGCTTCCTTTCCGTTGTGTCTACTACAAGTTCTAGACCCGTGATCTGGCTGTCACCAACTTCTGCCCAACAAAGAGGTGATCGGCATTTACGCCCGTACAATGCCTCAAACAGAGCGGCTTGAATGCTGGTGTGGTAACTGTTATTATACGAAAATTCCACTAACGGTTGATGTTTTTCCTAACCGTTGCCAAAATCAATCACACATGCCCTAAGCATGTCTTCAAGGGTTTGGATGGTGCGTTCGGACTGCCCATCCGTTTGCGGGTGATAAGCTGTGCTCATGTCTAAACGTGAGCCAAAAGATTTGTGTATCGCTTGCCACAGTTCTGAAGTAAAACGTGCATCACGATCAGAGATAATAGAGGTTGGCACCCCGTGCCTCGAGACAACTTCCTTAAGGTAAACATCTGCTAAGGTGGAGAATTTATCCGTTTCCTTGATAGCCAAGAAGTCAGACTTTGTGAGTCGATCCACGATGACCCAAATGGTATCATTTCCACGTTGAGATCTAGGCAGGCCAGTAATGAAATCCATGGAAATTTGCTCCCATTTCCATTGTGGTATCTCTGATTGTTGAAGTAGGCCCGATGGTTTCTGATACTCAGTCTTGACTCTCGCACAAGTCAAACATTTGCTAACGTAAGTTGCTATGTGAGCTTTCATGCTAGGCCACCAATACGTAGTTTTGAGATCGTGGTACATTTTATCCGAACCAGGATGTACTGAGTAACGAGACTTATGTGCTTCATCCCTTACAAGTTCTCGTAAGTTGCCATAGAGTGGAACCCAGATGCGTCCTGTCACGTAGTAGGCGCTGTCTTCCTTTTGTTCTAACCGATGCCTTGAGCCGCGTAGGGCTTCAGCCCTGACGTTTTCTGGTTTCAATGCTTCAGCCTGAGCATCTCGTATCTGTGTAGGAAGACTAGACTGGATGGTAAGTTGTAATGCACGCACGCGTTTAGGTGTAGTATCTTTTCGACTGAGGGCGTCGGCCACAACATCAGCTTTGCCCGGATGGTACTTGATCGCGCATTCGTAGTCATTCAAGAGCTCGACCCATCGACGTTGTCGCATGTTTAACTCTTTCTGTTTGAAGATATGCTCGAGACTCCTGTGATCGGTGTAAATGGTGCACTTGGTACCGTACAGGTAATGTCTCCATATCTTGAGTGCGAAAACAACAACTCCCAGCTCCAGATCATGTGTAGTGTAATTCCTTTCGTGAATCTTAAGTTGGCGCGATGCGTAAGCAATGACTTTATCCCGTTGCATCAATACATAGCCAAGACCCTGGATTGACGCGTCACAATAAACCATGAAATCGTCTGTGCCCTCGGGCAATGAAAGAATAGGTGCGCTACAAAGTCTACTCTTCAAATGTTGGAGCACCGATTCTTGAGCATCACCCCAACGATAGGTGACACCCTTCTGAGTTAGCAAAGTAAGCGGCTGCGCAATCTTCGAGAAATCTTTGATGAACCTTCTGTAGTAGCCCGCCAAACCCAAGAATTGGCGGATTTATGTTGGTGTACGCGGTGCAGGCCAGTTCTTGATCGAGTCTACCTTGGATGGATCAACATGAATCCCATCCTTGTTTACCACATGGCCTAGGAAATGGACTTCACGAAGCCAGAAGTCGCATTTCGAAAACTTAGCATAAAGTTGCTCTGTTCGAAGCAGTTCCAAAATAATCCGCAGATGCTGCTCGTGTTCCTCCCGACTCTTAGAATAGATCAGGATGTCGTCGATGAAAACAATAACAAACTTATCCAGGTAAGGTTTGCACACTATGTTCATAAGATCCATGAAGACTACAGGTGCGTTAGTCAATCCAAAAGGTATTACTAGAAACTCGTAATGTCCATACCGAGTCCTGAACGCTGTCTTAGAGATGTCCTCGTCTCGGACTCTCAGTTGATGGTATCCTGACCTCAGGTCAATCTTCGAATAGTAGCTCGATCCTTGCAGCTGATCGAACAAGTCATCAATGCGTGGAAGAGGATAGCGATTCTTTATGGTCACCTTGTTGAGTTCGCGGTAATCTATGCACATACGGAAGGTATCGTCTTTCTTCTTCACAAATAATACTGGAGCTCCCCAGGGCGAAGAGCTAGGACGAATGAAACCCTTATCCAAGAGTTCTTGCAATTGTTTGGACAGTTCTTCCAGTTCGGTTGGAGCTAAGGAATAAGGTGCTCGAGCTATGGGTGCTGCTCCAGGAGCTAGCTCTATTTGAAATTCGACCTGGCGATGAGGCGGTAGCCTAGGTAAATCTTCAGGAAACACTTGAGGAAAATCGCGTACAACTGGAATATCCTCTATCTTCTTCTCTTTCGTTGATGCGTCAGTAACAAGTGCTAAAATAGTTTCGCAAACACTTCTGGGCCTTGAGGAAGGAAATGATGCCCACAACAGCACCACTCTTGTCGCCTTGAATCATGAGAGGTTCTTCACCAGAACGAGGAATGCGGACGATCTTCCCCTTGCAAAGGATCTCTGCTCGATGTTGCGATAACCAATCTATACCAACAACAATGTCGAAACTACCCAAAACAATAGGAACGAGGTCGATAGAGAAGGTTTGACCAGCTAAGATGAGATTACAACCCCTAACTATGTGTGTGGCTTCAAGACTTTTACCGTTTGCTAGCTCTACCATGTGCTTGGTGTTCAAAAGTGTTGGGGTACGTTTAAGCATTTGACTAACTTTTAGGGACACATAACTGGTATCGACACCCGAATCAAATAAAACATTAACATAAAAGTCATCCAGTAGAAACTTACCCATCACGACGTTGGGATCATTCCTGGCATCACCCTGACCAATCAGGAACACATGGCCCCGGGCGCCATTGTCTCCCCCGTTGTTTCCCCCGTTGTTACCCCCATTGTTATGTCCATTCCCTTGGTAATAGTTCTGATTCTGATTTCACTGCGGGCAGTGTCTCTTGAAGTAACCTTCAGCGCCACACTGATAGCATCCCATGTTGCCCTGTTGCTGCTGCTGATTCTGCGGTGCTTGCTGTTGCTGCGGATGATTCTGATTTGCAGGCTGTGGGCTAGGCAATCCTTGGCTTCATGACCCATCTTGAGACACCTCTGACAACGTCCCTTGTTGCACTGACCACTGTGGTGCCTGTTGCATTTGTTGCACTTTGGGTGGTTTCCTCGATATCTACCCTGCCCTTGACTACCAGAAGATTGCTAACCAGGACTCTGGTAGTCATCAATCTTTCGCTGCTGCGCCTGGGACTGAACTGTAGTCGAACCCTTGCTGGAGGCTCCATCCCATTTTCGTTTGTTGTCACTGGGAATAGCAGAAGTAGTAGTAGCAGTAGCACCTATACGCTTAGGCAGCCTGTTCTGTTCCACTGCCTGGTCTGTGAGACGATGAGCAAGACGAGTAACATCCTGGATGGTAGCAAGGTTAGCAGCAGTCACATGGCTTTGAATCTATGGTACTAAGCCTTTGAGGTACAGTTCGATACGCTTGATGGGAGGATCCACCATAGTTGGACATAACACTGCCAGTTCATTGGATCGCTTCGTATACGCCTCTATCTCTGACCCCGTCATCTTCAGGTTAAAGAACTCCACTTCCAGCTTGTGGATGTCATCACGATTACAGTACTCTCGCTTGATCAGTTTCCTTGAAGTCGTTCCATGGGGTGGCATTAGCAGCTGCCAGCCCTAACATTTGAACTTGCGCGTTCCACCAAGTCAACACAACGCCTTCGAGAGTACCAGTGGCATACTTCACCCTACGAGCCTCAGGGCATTCACACATTTCGAAGACCGATTCGAGCTTCTCGAACCAGTGGAGGAGTCCTACGGCTCCTTCAGTGCCACTGAAAGTACTAGGACGAAAGTCCATGAACGTCTTGAACGTGCACACAGGTGGCTGAGCGTTCTGACCTCTTGCCTGGGCAGCTGCGAGTGCTGCAGTAACTTGTTCAGTGATCAAAGCCGCCAACTGGGCTTGAGTTAGGTTAATGCATCCACTCATGATCTTCATATCAAAGGAAACATGAGTGAGGAAGGTTCGCGAAAGTGCGATGACAGAAGGGAGTAAGCACAAATGTGTTTTCAAACAATAGTTGTTACGTTTATCTAAGCATATCACGAGCAAAGTTCTTTGTAACTAGCAAGTAGGCAATATAAACATAAATCATATCACCTATAGTGTTGAGCCTTGCACGTGGAGCGAAGCGTCGTTGTGGATCGTTGAGCACTGTACAGGTTATAGTCTGGTTTTAACAAAAACTTTTTCCCCTTATTAAAACCAAGTTCACTATAACCAATGGCTCTGATACCAATCTGTCACACCCCCAAAATCCACATGCGGAGTATCACCGCTTGGAGGCATGACTGACCAGGATCAAGCCACCAATCATATTGAACATTATAAGTAATAAATAAAATTCAACCATACAATATGAAAGGTGTTCAAAACAAAAGCATAGTTAATTGTTTAGCGGAAGCATATGTTTAAAAACCCAACATAAGTATTAAGTTCGAACTAATGTAATGTTTTAACATGGCACCCACTGTCCATGTCCCACAACGATCGCGCCTCCCAGTGCAAGCTCCATGAGTACCTATCGACCTGCAAGGCATGTAACAACGAGTCAACAACAAAGTTGAGCGAGTTCACAGTTGATTGTTCAGTTATTGAGTTCGTTTCAGAAATCGTAAGTTTGTTTCAGAATCGTATGTTACCCAGTATCCTTGTTTCCCAAACCTTTACGATCTATAGTGGGGGCTTCCCATGTTGTATATTACTAGACTAGTTGTATCTATAGGTGTCCTTCCCAATCCGAGGACAGTAGTAAGTATAAGATTACGTAAGTGCCCTTCCTAATCCGAGGACAGTAGTACGTATGTTTTACGTTGGTTTAGCGCTGGTGTCCTTCCCAATCCGAGGACCGTGGTACGTAGGTTTTACGTAGGTTTTAGCACAAGCGTCC